>PVKS010026620.1:6563-28553 GCA_004027875.1 Aplodontia rufa
TTTTTTTTTTTTTTTTTTTTTTTTTTTTTTTTTTTTTTTTTTTTTTTTTTTTTTTTTTTTAAGAGAGAAGGATAGAGAAAGAGAAGAGAATCATTTTTCCCCCAGGGCTGAGGACTGAACTCGGGGCCTTTGCATGTGCTAGGCAAGCGCTCTGCCACTGAGCTAAATCCCCAACCCTGAGAAATCAATTTTTATTGAATTTTTCACATGGCTTTCGTTGCTCTGACACTTAGTTGTATACATGGGTGCTGGGGTTTGAAGCCTTGTACTTGTGCATGCTGGGCAAGCACTGCAACTGCCAAGTCACCGCTCCAGCCCCCATCCCCTGCATCTTAAAAACAACACCGCTTACTTATGCTTCTATTTGTTTATTTAGCAGTGCTAGGGACCCCAGGACTTCAAGTATGCTAAACCTTTACCCCTCCTTTTGTTTGTTTTTTTGTTTCAAAAAATTCCTAAATTATTGAATGGGGAAAAGTTTGAGAGAGAGAGAGAATCAGTTTTATTTATTTCTTTATTTGGCCTTTTTTTCTCCAACCCTTAGTGTGTATGTGGTGCTGGGGTTCAAACCTGGGTCCACACTCCCAGGTTAGGCAAGTGCTCTTACCACTGAGAAACTGCTCCAGCTCTTGAATGGGAAAAGTTTTGAGAATCTTCCATATTTCATTTTTATTTTTCTTTGCCTCTCCCGGCAAATAATTGAGTGATAGAGTGACCTGAAACCTTAGGCAAAGTAATAGTGCTACTACAGTTTTAGCCTGGAATAATCCCTAATCAGGTGGTCTCAGAATACATAATGGGAAAGGAACCGTTTTCTAGACAAGCACCCTATTTGTACCTTTCTGGACCTTTGAGGGTTCATGATTTGCTTTATAATTGAATAACACTCCAAGGTGTGTATAGTCATTTAGTGAACTTTCTAAAACCTTCATTTGAGGTTAAATGTAAACCTTTGTATCTTAGGATGTGATGAAATATAAAGGTTTGTTCATTTCCATTCCATTGAGGCTGTATGGAGAGAGTTCAGTACATTGGCATGCTTTTTAAAGTTTTTTTTTTTTTTTTTTTTTTTTTTAAAGAGTCAGGGACAGTGAGAGAGACAGAGAAAGGGAGAAACAACTTTAGTTTTTCACATGGCCTTAGTTGCTCCAACACTCAGTTGTGTACGTGGTGCTGGGGTTTGAACCCGGGTCCTCGTGCTTGCCAGGCAAGCGCCGAAACCGCTGAGCCACCGCTCCAGCCCGTTTTTAAAGTTTTTTATGACATCATATTCTTCTTGATAAAGCTATTGCTTTTGACCTCTGAGCCACTACAAAGACTGTTTGTTGTGTTCTGACTCAGGGAATGTAGTAGAGACAAAGTGAAAGTCAGGATTGAGTAATAAAGTGATAATTTGTTTTATTTGCTTTCTCAGTTTCCTTCTGTACTGAACAGTCATGGACCGTTCACTCTGTCTGGCTTGGATGGACCTTCTACTCCTGGCCCATTTTCCCCAGACCTGCAGAAGATATAACCTATGCACTTGTGGAATGAGAGAACGAAGGAACAAAGAAATAGACATTCAACATGATTGCATTTGAAGTGAGAGATGGATAGTTCTACAATGCTGATAATATACAATTATGATTTTTGTCATTTCCCACTGAAATACCTTTTTAGGATTCTCTTCGAATAGGACTTAAGTTGGACTCGTAAAAAATGCCTTAACTGGGGTCAAACTCCACCTCCCTCTTTCTTTTCTTTTTTCTTATATTTTGAGCTTTGTGCTAAAGTAATTTTGGTAGGGTTTTGTAGCAATGCTTTGCAAGAGTGGTTAAGAACAAAGATAACTCCTTCTGACTATTGGAACCCATTGACAAAAAATATATATATATTAAAGAAATATTAGTTAAATTGGCCATATCTTTAGAACTAAGTATGCTCTGTTGATGACTGAATGTGAGTTGTTTATAAGTAGTGGGAGAAAAAGAACCATTCCTCTTCGTACACACTAAGATTGGAGGGGTACTATTGGGGAGATTTTGTTTTGCTGTGAACTGCAACATATATAAGCAACTCCACAGAACAGCATCTTGTTTCTGTTTATTCTGGGTGGGTCTCTTAACCATATGCATGGTCTTTTCTGAACCTGTCAGTGGGGCTTGGAGCTAGTCTCTTTCAACATAAAATTTTTAACCTAGGGTGTAAGATGGTTTATGGAACATCCAGTGAGACTGTGGGACCCCACATCTGTTGTCTGAATGGTATGATTCCATACTCACAGAGGCTGTATTCTGTATGCTGACTTCCAGGAGGGTGGACTTGGGTTTTGAAAATTGGAAGCATCTCTAAATAAAAGGTTTGATTACCTTGAAATAAATGTGGGGCTTTTCCCGGTAAGATGATGACCAGACCAAAAGCTCCTTCCAGTCCATTTTGTCCTATTTTCTGCTGTATAGTTAGCATCTTTCCTTTTAAATCAAAGGTTGTCAGGAGTTGTGACAGTGCTAAGATGTAGTTAGGAAGGTAGAATGCAAAGAGAAGCTTTCTAGTTTCAGTTCTTTTCTTTTTCTGTTTTTTTTAATTCAGGAAAAACATTTCATTTGGCGATGCTTGCACATAGGGATTTAATTGTTCATCTTAGTAATAAAAGATGTAGGCCTTCATCTCTGTATTACCAGATTTATAAAGTATTACCATCTGGTAGTCAGTGCCAGGTGTGGACAAATATGTTGATTCTCCAAACTGAATTATACCAGTATCACAGTGGAATCTTTTGCAAAGTTTAGCTTTAAAGTCCAGGACTAGATAATATGCTGCCACCACCACTGGGTCTATTAAACTAGTCTCTTAACCCTACAGTTGAGGGTTATAAACTAAGTGGAATGATGGATTAAGGACTTAAGGGCTCAACATGACACTGATACAAACCAGTATCTTCCAGATGCACAATATTTGCTTTAAGTTTTATTTATATACAGTGTAGAAAAGTGCCTGTAACACATCTGTGCTGGTTCATTAGAAGTGGAAAGAAAGTACTCGGTGAGCTGCCTTTAGGTGTGTGGTATTGGGGACCTGCTACTAGTTCATTAGCGGCGGTCAGCTGAGTATTCTGTTCCTGAGATGTGCAATAGTATTTGTTGTGAGGTAGTGGTCAGTGGTGGATAGGAGCAGACATACTGGACTTTGTTACCATATTGAATTATTAGCTTTCATGCCTGTTTGAAATTAGATCCCTCAGCAGCTCTTTGGAATAGTTTTATTAGGTTAACATTTTGTATAGTAGAGAAGTATTGATGGTTGATTTAACTAGATGTTTTTAAGTTCTAAAAGCACAAAGATATTTTTTCTTTGAATTAAAGGAGAAAAGCCATTGGTTTGTTTTCACAGATGATATATTTGATAATTTCTTGACTCAGTACAAAGGAACCTTGGAACCAAGGGTACCATTAAAACTCAAAGCAGTTCCCTGGGGAGCAGTTTCGATGCCAGGTACCCTTTCTTTGCCTGAGCCTATAGCTGAAACCTCTGAGGGGTGTGAGGCCTTAGAAGGTAGATGGCGATCTGCTCTCTCTTTGAGATTAACCTAAACTGGGGAAGTACGTGTGTATGTGAGTGTGTGTGAGCTCTTTTTTAAGTCAAAGTTTACAAACTTAGCAAGTGTATGAGGCACACAGTTCTGTTTGTAGACTGCCTCCCTCCTGGAAGTCTCAGCTTCATCTTCTTTTGAGAATCCATGAATAATTCTTAGCATCAGAGATCTACCACTGAAGACCAGTGTTCACTGGAGAGACTTATATTTGGTGACTGCAGCTGATATCTGTCAGTGGTCTCTGTGCTAGGATGATTGCTGGAGGGCAACAGTGGCCTAAGTTAAAGGAGAGGAGCAGGCTGCACAGGGCCTTGGGACATTTTCTGTGATTGCTTTTCTTCTGCTCTGGCCCCTATCCACTTAGTCATATTCTGGAAAATGTTTAACAACCAGAATCTCTGAGGTGGTGGGTAAATGCCCCGCATTTATAGAATTTGCCAATTTCTCGATGTACATTACTACCCCTGGCTGATTTCAAGTCACTCCTTGGAGTTGAGAAGGGGTCTGCATAGATGGCTGAGAGCCAGTGCCAACAAATTACTGCATGTATTCCATCCCCCATAGATTTTCGCATATGTTATAATTTTTTAATCATATGCCAATTTTTAAAAACACAGAATTAAAATCTCATATCTGACTTCAGTAAATTCCCCTGGGTACTGTGGATTGAACCCAGGGGTGTTCTACCTCTGAGCTGCATCCCTAAACCTTTGTAACAGTTTATCAGAGGGCTTTTGTGATATTTTTCATGGCATATTTTGTGTGTTTGAACAAAAATAGAACTTCCCTGTTTTAAAAGAAGTTTATACATAATTGAAGAATCTAGAGACCCTCAAATGGTTAATCATAAGCTTCTTAGCTTTAAAATATAGGTTAATTTTTTCCCCACATTTTGTCAGTTAAAATCTAGGTAAAAAAATTTTTTCCAAATTTTGGTGGGGAAAGTAAGCGGTGAGGGTGCTGAATTTCATTTTTCTTAATTGGAAATTTCTTGAAGATTTATATACTATATACACTATATAGATTTACATACTTTCAAAGAAAGGCGTGACTGACTGTTAAATAAATCAAGAGACTCGGGATTCTAGATCTGTAACTCCAGGCTGTTGATGGTATCACTGCAGTCCTATTCACACCAACATTGTACAACATCTAGTCTATAAAATAGTTTCTGATTTTAGAATTTGTATTATGATTCCAAAGTTCTAAAAGGTAACTTTGTGTTTGTGGCAGTTTAAGCAGCTTTAGAGACACACAGTGGTTATTTCTGAAAAGCAGACTCTAGCCTTTTGTTTTTGTTTTTGTTTTTGTTTTTTTTTTTTTAATGCTGGGGATCAAACCCAGGGCACTCTAGCACTGAAGTACATCCTCAGCCCTTTTTTAATTTTTTATTTTGAGGCAGGGTCTCATAAGTTGCTGAGGCTGGCCTTGAACATGGTGATCCTCCTGTCTCAGCCTCCTGCGTCACAGATTTCAGATGTGTGCCACTGCACCCTGGCAGTCCCTAATCTTTTGACATATACTTGATCAATAAAAGTTTTTGAACACAAAAACTTCTGTACGAAAGTTGCATGTGTTTATGTTGTTGTATACCACTATGCTAAAGTAACATGTAAATTATAGAACATACACAAAAATAGAGACACGGGATGGCAGAAAAAGTGAATGTCAAGGTACAGTTCTGACCGGTTCTTCCGCAGCCTAGTTGATGGTCTTGTGCACCTAGAAGCACATTCTCTGCTAAGCCCACTGACAGTTGAATCTTGAAATTGTGTGTATGTGTGTGTGAGTGAGATGTGTGGGGAAATCTTAGAAGAGACTTGCAAGTTTTCAGGAGAACTTGTCATCAGCTTTTGAAATTTCACGTTAATTTTTTTTATAAGTTACCACGTAACAACCCATTAACAAATAACTGTTTTCCAGAACGTCATGCATGTTATTTTTGACAGACTGTCTCTTTCATCTTTGTTTTAGGTGTGCTTGAAAACTTTTGTTCTTATATTTTACTAACAAATTCAGAATTCTTTCAAGTTGTTTTATGCCAAAGTATATAACAACTTCTACTTCCTTGATGTATTAATAAATTTTGTAATTATTGTGTGATGGATCTTAATGGTCTGTTCTGCTTATCACTCTGTTTACTATATATGTTTTATTTACCCATCCCAGAAACCTGGCATTGTGCTGAAGTGCCCTTAGGTATAGAGACAGTTGTGGAGATGAAGCAGGTTGCTAAGCAGAAACCTGGGGCTCTGAATGAATTACCAAACCCAAAAGGAAGGTTAGAAAGACTATTCTTGAACGTAGTCTGTTATCTGAGGCTATGATAGGATATATTATTTCTAAAGTGGAATGCAGTAGTTAAATGTTCAGGCCACAGTATCGTGAACGAAGTGCAGGGCAATCATTGTCTTACTTCAGCAGGTGCTTGGAACAGAGAAGGGTTCTGTGGAAAATATTAATTATCTTCTTGGTCTGGGATCAACAAATAAATGTTTTGTTTTTGTTTTCAATGTTGACATTGCCTAAAACAAGGTGCCCTGTGATTCCTCTTAGTGTCATCAGCACTGTCCTCACTGAAGGTGAAGTTTTAATCTTGGAGTCTAGACTTCCTGGTGATTGATTTCATTTCTCATACGTGGCAAAACCTGACTTAGGAAAGTCGTGTTTGACTGTAAGCACAGCAGATCTGAGAGGTGAATTGGTGGTAGTGAGTGGCTTACAAGTGCTCCATCTGCAGCTCTCAGGGGCTTCAAGCTGCCCTTCTTAAACAAAGACTGACCGCCTGGAAAGAAAGCAGCCGTTTGGAGAATATTGCCATTCCTACTTAGCCAGTGTGAAAGATGGAGACCCAGCAAGGTTTGTGTAAGGGGAAGTGTTGACTTTAAACTTCCTACAGAAACTGGGAAATTCAAGCTGTTGCTAACCATTTTATTTTATATTGTGGTACTGGAGATCAAACCCAGGGCCTTGTACCACTGAGTTACACCCCCAGCCTCACATAATTTTTAATGAAACTTATAACAAGGAAATTGATAAGGGATATAAACATAGTCTCTTGAATGCCTAACCTTTAAGTGTAATACACATCAGAGAGTTTTATGAGGTTTAAAACTTTACTTTGAAATATTTAATTGGGAGACTAGAATATTTCTTTCTAAGTCATTCTGATTTATTGGCCAAGTGTGTGTGTGTGTGCGCGCACACGCGTGCGCTGATGTGTGTTGCCTTGAGAGAGTGTATAAATCTTTCTTTCACAGGGAATGTATATTATTCATTCTCTAGATTAGGGTGGCTCCTGGTTTATTTTATACTAAAAAAAAATTTTTTTTTTTTGGCTTCACTGTGCAGTTGCCACTTTTTAAAAATTAATGCCTTGCACATTTCAGTTTTTAAATGCATAGATTCATAGGCCTGAAAGACTAACTGCTTACCAACATTTGAGAAATACAGCACTTAAATATGACATTTGAAACAGTCATCTTAAACTGTTCTTTAAGTTCATATATTATTGAGCAAATAGGATATCCTTAAAATTCCCACATCTAAGTTTGCTTTCATGTAAGATCTTTATTAGGATGGATTGTTAAGTTTCTCAGAAAGGAGATTGATCCTAGAAGTATGATTTCTACAATACAGAGAGTTCTATCTACCCTGGGTTGATATAATAGTGGAGGAATTCTGGCTGTGTGACTTGATTTACCCTTTTAAACTGTACAACTGGGAAGGAGGGCCTCAGGGTAGAACGGTCTTCTCAGCTTTGCTTTGTTCCCATCTCTCAAAGGCCCACTCTCGTTCTCTCTTCCAAGGGTTATGAGCCATGCTCAGACAGGCCTGGGATCTTCTGGATGGAATAGGGGTGGAGTGGGCTGCCCTGAGGCTGGCCCAGAGTTCTAGCCAATAGAACATTCAAATCTGCCTGGCTTTTGAGGTGGGAATGCCATATGCTCTATTAAATCACTTGGCACTTTCTTGGGCACCATCATTAGCACTGTTTTTAATAACTGGAAGCACTTAATGATTATTTTGTTTAATTTCAGCTTCGGATATTGAGGGTCATGGAAGTAAGGTTTATTTCTCATTTATGTTTTTGAGAACTTGAGTGGGGAAGGGATTAATGATTACCTAATGAGTCATTCTAGGTTCTATAAGGTATTATGCTCTTTGGGCTAGGATATTTTAAAGTGATTTGCAAGCTTTTAATGTGCTCTGTAGAAATTTACAACTTTAAAAGATTTGCAATTGATTATACTTAAATTAAAATCCAATTACAAGGTTTTTTGTGCCCCGCCCCTTTAATCATTTTCTTGTCTGTTGGGTAGAGGGCACAGTGACTTCTAAGACATTTCATTTTTTGCTTGTATTTTGGGACAGTATTACCAATAGCCTTTGTATGTACATTCATTGCTTGCATTCATTGCTTATATGATAGAGAAGCATATTTTATAAACTTCCCTATTCAGTATTAGTAAAATTAACTAGGATGTGTCTATGTAAAGATAAAAAAAGAAATTAATACAATTAACTTTTGATTACTTGGGGCCTATTTATTCTGTTTGGCCCCAAGTCTTTTCTAATCACAATCATACACTTCTTCACTTTGCCTTCTAACAGTGTCATTTATCTTTGTGGGTAGGGAAGTTTAAATATGAATTTCAGTTCATTCATTTTGCTTACTAGTTAGCTTTGGAGGCAAATAAAATTTTTTATCAAAATTAGTTACTTATATTTATGCCCTTTATTCACTAGATAATCAGATTGGCTTTAAAAAGGAAGGAGAAGCATGTATAACTTTGCTTTTCTTTAGCGCCTGGGTCTGTATGTTGCCAGGCTGGCCTTGAACTCCTAGGCTCAAATGATCCTCCTGCCTCAGCCTGGTGAGTAACTGGAACTACAGGCACTCACCACTATGTCTGGTTTAACTTTATATTTTGAAGAATAAACTAATAATTTTCCATTGGCCCTACTGAATGTTAAAAAAACAAAACCAACCCCCGCCCCCAAAAAAAAAAAACCCTCTTAGAGACAACTAAGGGGGTTGGAGCAGTGGCTCAGTGGTTGGAGTGCTTTCCTGGCATATATGAGGACCCAGGTTCAAACCACATACACGACTTAAGTGTCAGAGAAATAAAGGCCAGATGAAAAAAATGAGTAAGATTGATTCTCTCAGAGACAACCAAGGATCAATGAGATTACCATAGGTTAGATTCTTTTAAATTCCATCGTCTAAGGGGTTTAACCATAGTGGAACTGGTAATTTGTGGACCATAAACTATGGCCATCATTTAAAAGTTAAATGATGTTAATAACAAACTCTTGCTTTTTGTTCAGCAAATCTAATTTAGAAAAAAGCATGAGCATACATCTGCGCTGGGGACTGTTGAAGTGTGTCTCCACCAGCTTAAGCCAAGAGCATCGTGTTACTTTCTGTGTGGATTCTAGTTGGGATATGTTGTAATAAGAACTTGTCAGGGTGCTCGGCTCAGTTGAGAAGACAGTTACTTCCTTGTTTATCCCCCCTCATTTATTTTATTGAAAATTATATCTCATTCAACGTCACCACTTTTATTAATAGACATTTAGTGCAAGTGTACACCTAATTAGTAATTTAAGGTATTATTAATGCATTATGTTAATTTCAATTTAATTTACATAAAGGAGACCTTCAAGAGTATTAAAAATCACCTTTTTTTCCTTCTTCCTAAAAAACAGTTGAAGTGGTAATTGCTAATGGTTATGATAATTCACATTAATTGTTAATGTAGCTGGATGGAAACTGCCCTGTCCTCTAGCTAACAGCAGGACTTACCTGTTGAACAAAGGGATGTTGTTTTTAAGGTAGCTGAGTCTGGAATTCTATCTCTATGCACAAAGAAACTTTTTATGCAGAGTTTTAGATAGGTAAAGAAAAGGATATGCTAGCACTTTGAGGGCTTTATAATATGCTGCTTTTAAAAGATAAAAAGTACAGGTGACACTCAGTGCATCTCCTTTGTAAGGGGCTGCTCTGAATGACAAACCAGGTGGTCAGTTTTCCTATCACTTCCCGTATTTTATGAAACAATTTTGTTAAATCCTATAATGATGGTATGTATCTTTTAAGAAGGATGATACATTTTTTTTAAAAACTATTTTATATAAGAACTGACAGAGGAATTTGCTTTGTATAATGCAAGCTGGCTTAAAGAAAGCACTGTAGCAAAAATACAAGTCCAAAATTATACAGATATGTTAATAGATATATGTGCAACTAGATATGGAAAACAGTTGTATTTTTTTAATAAATATTTTTAACAAAATAATCTTCTGAATTGATTATTCAGTGCCCTTCTCTCAGATCCGTTAAGGTAGTCTTTGTGCATTGTGTTGTTTTCATCCATGCTGACAGGGTAAGGAAAGAATTCACTTTTCCCAGTGGTTATCAGTGAAACCTGGTCTTCAGCTACATGGTATGTATCTACATTAAAGTATTTAAAGCCTACTCCCAAAGTGCAAGAAGTAAAACCAAGAATCACTAAGTGGGACACCACTAAACTAAAAAGCTTCTGCACAGCTAAGGAAATGATTAAGACTATAAAGAGAGCCCACAGAATGGGAGAAAATCTTGGCCAGCTACCTCTCTGTTTGGGGACTAATATCCAGAATATACAAAGAACTCAAAAAGCAATAAAAACCAAATAACCTAATCAATAAATGGGCAAAAGAACTAAACAAAAACTTCTCAGTAGAAGAAACACAGAAAAACCCAATCAATATATGAAAAAATGTTCAACATTTCTAGCAGTCAGGGAAATGCAAATCAAAGCTACATTAAGATTTCATCTCACTCCCGTCACAATGGCAAAAATCAAGGATCTAAACAATAAATGCTAGTGAGGTGTGGGGAGATAGGAACGCAATTACATTGTTGGTGGGACTGCAGACTAGTATAACCACTTTGGAAAGCAGTATGGAGACTTGTCAAAAAACTATGGATGGTTGGGGCTGGAGTGGTGGCTCGAAGGTTATTGGCGCTTGCCTGGCATGCGCAAGGACATGGGTTCAAACCCCAGCACCCACGTGTACTACTAAGTGTCAGAGCAACGAAAGTCGTGAAAATCTCAATGAAAATTGTCTGTCTACCTCTCTCACTGTCCTTCTCTCTTTAAAAAAAAAAAAAAAGCAACTATGGATGGGGGTCTGGAGCAGGGGACTGGAGCAGTGGCTCAGTGGTTATGGTGCTTGCCCAGCATGCATGAGTATGCGAGTTCAAACTCCCGCACCCACGTACACAGCGAAGTCTTGGAGCTGCGACGGCCACATGAAAAACTAAATAAAAATTGTTTCTCTCGCTGTCCCTCTCTCTTTAAAAAAAAAAGAAACTATGGATGGAACCACCGTATGACCCAGCTATTATCCCACTTCCCAAAAGATCTAAAATCAGCATACTACAGTGACAACAGCCACATCAATGTTTACAACAGCGCAGTTCACAATAGCTAAATCATGGAATCAACGCAGATGCCCATCATCGTGTGAACGGATTAAGAAATTGTGTATATGTACAGTGGCATTCTACTCAGCTACTAGAAAGCATGGAGCGATGGCATTTGCCAGGAAATGATGGAAATGGAGAATACCGTGCAGAGTGAAATTAGACAAACCCAGAAACTCAAAGGTCAAACGTTTTCTACCCTATGTGGAAGCTAGAGTAAAATAAAGGAAAGGGGAGGGAAGGATAAGATCACATAAAGAACCACTCAAATTAAAAATACATACATTTAAAGCTAGGTTGAGACAGCAGTGCAGAGGGGAGACCACACGATTGTTAGCGGAAAAGGAATTAAATGACAGGCAAGGGGAAAACCCTTCACTGTGAAATCTCTATTTTACTTTAAAAATTTGTTAACATTTTTACAGGTGTGTGCCATTGTGCCCAGCATTAAAGGGTTTTTAACATTTGAATAAGACACTTATTGCAACCTTTGAAGAGAGCTACTTCTGGTATAGCACTATTTCTTTGAATGGTTTTTGACCTTTAAGACCAGAGATTGTAGTTCATTTAGCAAAGGAAATGAGGCCTTTCAGAACTGGATTGAAATAACACACATATGGAAAAGTTGGATTAATGGATGGAAAAATCATATCAGAGCTATTTCATATCTCTGGATTGAAGTTGCTGGAGGGGCAGTTCACCTACCCTGGAGAGATGTCACTTCGGATGGTGACACTCAGCAGCACAGTTGGCTTAAAACGCATTACCTAGAACAGTAATCCCATGAGCTCATGCTGAGTTTGACAAATGGAGTCTGCAGTTCTTGGAGATTCTGATGCATTTTAGAATATCAGAAACCCGGACTGGAGCGGTGGTGGCTCAGCAGTCTCATGCTTGCCTGGCATGCGTGAGGACCTGTATTCAAATCCTGTCACCATATACACAAAGTGTTGGAGCAACAAAAACCAGATGGAAAACTAAATAAGGTTGATTGTCTTTAAGAAAGAAAGACATCAGAAACCCCCAGTCCTTTAATTAAAAAGCCTATTCAAGCCACCATTTATTTCCTAACCTTTCAGACTTGCCACTTCATCTATTGAGAGGTGTGCTTAATTTGCAAGCACTTTCTGTTTTATAGGTGCACCTAATGACACACTCGCACTAACTGTTTCTTTCTGGCCTGCCTTATCAGGTGGGAGATAACATTAACAGTTGTAAGATTTCACATTGATTGTGGCTGTAAAGCACCGAACTGATGGCTACACATTGTGCCTGAAGGAGTCCAGGTGAGTGACTTCACTGGGAGGAGCTAAGGCAGCAGTGTGAAATAATGAAGATGAAATGGGGTGCCGATCTCTAATAGCTGTGCGGGTGGCAAGCTCTGTCGTTAAGGAGGCTGCTGAGTCCATTCAAACAATTCACATGCGTTTTGAATGCATAGCCATCATTAACTGAAGCCCCTCTAATCAAGGTCACCATCTGAGTTGCCAGCTTCAGAGATTGATGTTCATTCCTTGGTTTGTCTCTTGACAGCACTGATTCCCTGTTCCTTCTTATTTTTTTTTAAGGGAGAAAGAATCAATTTTATTTATTTTTTCTATCAGACTTTGTTTCTCAGACACTTAGTTGTGTGTGGAGCTGGAGTTTGAACCTGGGTCCTCAAGCATGCCAGGTAAGTGCTCCAACTTCTGAGCCACTGCTCCAGCCCCCTCTTTTCTTCTTCCTCCCCTCCTCCTCCTCTCTCTACTTCTCCTCCTCCTCCTCTTCCTCCTTCTTCTTTCTTCTTTTTCTTTCTTTTTTAAAGAGAGTAAGAAAGAATCAATTTTAAGGGGTTGGGGATTTAGCTCGGTGGCAGAGCACTTGCCTAGCACACATGGCTCAAGGCCCCGAGTTTGGTCCTCAGCCCTGAAAAAAAAATCAATTTTATTTAATTTTTCATGTGGCTTTCATTGCTCCAACACTTCATTGTGTACATGGTGCTGGGGTTTGTCCCTACACATGCCAGGCAAGCGCTGTAACTGCTGAGCCACCACTCCAGCGCCCCCTTTCCTTCCTGAGATACTCTTTACATAACTTCTATGAAACCACATTTTCTCCTAAACTTCCTCTTACTTCTGGCTTCTCATTTGTTCTGCTGGATCCAATCTTGTTAAACCTCTAGGTGTTGAAGAACCAACCTCAGGGCCTAATCTTTAGCTCTTCCCATCTCTCTATAAACTTCCTACCTGGTCTCATTCAGCCCCCCAGTTTTGAACATTCTGTATATGACCACAGAATTAATATCTTCAGCCTTGACTGTGAAGCTCTGGACATCTTTATCCAGCAGTCTTCTTGACATCCAAGTAGCATTGAGGTGATCATGTGCAAAACAAAATCTTGCATGGTCCTGAGGCTTTCCAGTGTTAAATGGCCTTGGGTCAAATGGCTGGGGGGGGGGGTGTCAGCCATTCGATTCCCATCTTTGTCTCACATCCTGTATTCAATCAGCAAATTCTGTCAGTTTGACCTTCGAAATACAGCTTTAATCCGGTCATATTTACCACTTCCGTTGCTACCTTCATGTTCCGGGGCACCGTTATGTATTGCATCATACCCAAGCTGGTCTTCCAAATTCCATGCTTGCCCCACAGTCTCTTCCCTACATAACATCCCGAATGGAACTTTAAAACATGTTAATCAGGGGCTGGAGCGGTGGCTCGCCAGTTATGGCACTTGCCTAGCATGCACGAGGATATGGGTTCAAACCCCAGCACTGTGTACACAATAAAGTGTCCAAAGTGTTGGAACAACAAAAAACACATGAAAAACTAAATAAAAATTGATTCTTGGGCTGTAGAGGTGGCTCAGCGATTACGGCACCTGCCTGGCATGTGCAAGGATGTGAGTTCAAACCCCAGCACCTCGTACACAGTACACAACGAAGTGTGGGAGCAACAAAAGCCTCATGAAAAACTAAATAAAATTGATTCTCTCTCTCACTCCCTCTCTTTTAAAAAAAAATTGATTCTCTCTCTCAAAAAAAAAAAATGTTAATCAGACTATGTTGCTTGACTGCTAACAATTCTCCCAGTAACCTGACATCACACACAAAAATTTCCACACTCCTAGCCTGGCTTGCATGTTCTGGTCCCCAGCCTGCATTCCCGCCCACTTCCTGCGAGTCTTCTTCCTCACTTCACTGGAGCCACTCTAGGCCACTTGCTCTTCCTCAAATTTTACAAAGCATATTCCAATGTAAGGCCCTTGTACTTGCTGCATCCCCTGCCTAAAAGGCTCTTTCCCAGGCACTTGGATGGCTTGCTCCTGTGTGTCATTTAGGTCTTGCACAAATGGAATCTCCTTAGTAAGGTCTTCCAGAGCATTTGTTGGCATTCTCTCTTCCCACCCACCCCCTTCCCAGCTTTCTTCTTTTGCAGTAGGGGTTGAACCCAGGGACACTTAACCACTGAGCCACATCCCCAGTTCCCCCGCCTTTTTTATTTTTTAAAGAGGGACAGTGAGAGAGAATATCCATTTTATTTATTTTTCATGTGGCCTCCGTTGCTTCGACACTTCGTTGTGTATGTATTTCTGGGGTTTGAACCCGCATACTTGTGCATGCCAGGCAAGTGCCGTAACTGACAAGCCACCACTGCTCCAGACTCATCCCCAGCCCTTTTTATATTTTATTTTGAGACAGGATCTCGTGAAGTTGCCTAGGGCCTCACTAAATTGCTGAGGCTGGCTTTGAACTTTCAATCCTCCTGCCTCAGTCTGTGGAGTCTCTGGGATTATAGGTATGTGCCATGACTGGCCCTGCTTTCTCTTTCTTTGTGGCACTTCATTACGTCTCACCCTGCAGCATGTTATTTGAAACAGTGTTTACTGTGTCTGTGTTTTCAACTACAGTGTGGTCTCTGTGAGGCAGGGACTTCTCACTGCCAACACCTGGATCAGTACCTTGACATAGCAAGTGCTCGGTCCATCTCTTTCGAATGAATAAATGCATTCTCTGTATCTGACCTCTAAGGCACTGTCTTCCTTTAGAGACTCCAGTGTGCTGACGGGTTAGATTCCCATATCCATGTAGCAGAGGGAATCCCAAAACAAGGTAATTTCACAGCACTAGAGTGCTGAAACTTGAAGATCAGGAAGAGAGCGCTGCTTACTGTGTAACTGACTTTGATGTGTGGTGTGAAAACCTATTGCCTTCCCTTATTCGATGACATATCAGAGGGGATAGGGGCTCCAGCCCTGAGTTTCCTTCTAAAATATCAGCCATGAGGGCTGGTGTGTAGGTCAATAAGAGCATTCCATCTCCAGAACCCCCCCAATATATATCTATAATATATATATATATATATATATATATATATATATATATATATATAAAATACATGTAACAGCATGGGAACCTATAGTGTGAGCAAGACCTTTCTCCAGGGTCATTTGTTTCCAAATTTATGTAAAAGAGCCGATTGTCCTTCATAATGGATAACACACTTGTTAAGTTTAAAATATTTTATTTTAGGAAAGGTACTCTTAGGTTTGTTTCAATCTTGTTTTCTAGATTAACAAATTAATCATGATCAACTTAGATACTGTTATTTATTCTTCCTTCTGAATCTGTATAAAAAGGATGTTTTCCTGAAAAAGTACAAGAAAATACAATTGCTTTCTCCTTGCTGGGTCAGTCACTGCAGTTAGATCTCACATTTGAATTTAGCTAACCTTAAAATTATTTACAGACATAGCTAAAATAAACTGTACCCCAAGCCTGCCAGCTTTCCAAAGAAGCTGAATCTTTCTGACCTGTAATAAATATGTACCAAACACGAACAGTTTCTAAGTTGATTATGAGGAGGTTTTGAAAATAAAAATTGCTAACATTTTTTAAGCAATTTATGTCAGGCATAGCAAGTGCTTTATAC
Organism: Aplodontia rufa; assembly: GCA_004027875.1. Lineage (NCBI taxonomy): Eukaryota > Metazoa > Chordata > Mammalia > Rodentia > Aplodontiidae > Aplodontia > Aplodontia rufa. The sequence goes on from PVKS010026620.1 coordinate 22,519, forward strand.
AAATTCACTTAATCCTCTCAGAATTCCTGTGAGGTAGGGTGCTTTTAGAAATTCCACTTCACTAGTAATAGAAAAGTGAGGTTGGAACAGCCTCCTCTGCCCAGGGCCATACAGACCTCAATCCAGGTTGAGATGCAGATTCTCATCACTGTCAGTGGTCAGAGCTGGCCAACCTGTCAGTCCCTACTGATGCAAAAACCTTTTGGGGTCAGGCATGTGAACTGTAGCCCTTAGGACAGGTAACTGAAAACCACGATCCACTTAATTTTCATATCTATACATGTACATTTGTATATACATCCAGAAAGCGCAGTCAGAGCAGTTACTGTTACAGCTGTTTCTCTGCTTCCAGAAGCCTTGGTCTTCAGCCCTGCCTGAGTGAAGAGTTCACATTCTCACTTTGCATCATTGCCCTCTGACCCCTGCAGAGGAGCCCAAACTCCTCGATAGACACTGCTTTCTGTGTACTGTGAGGCTAGAATTGTTCAGTAGTCCCAGCTTTTTGTTAGAGAAAAGATCTTGACATGCTATAAAAGGTTTCTTCCTCTATGAAAAATGAAAAACGTAAATGAAAAAGTTTTAGAAATTCTTAGTGAGTGCTGTTTCTACACCTTTTATATGCTAGTCAATGTCAGTAAAGAAAAACAACAGCCCTTTCTTTCTCTCAGGGGATTTCTGGACCAATTAGCATTGATTACTTGCAGTGGCATACTGGCTTCCCAGGGTGGGGACAGCTATGATCTGTAACTGTTGCCAGTTTTCATGGTATAAATTCTCCCACCATGGCTGATCTCAAGCTACGCATGGTGGAGGTGGGAAGGGACACCCAACAGCTCTCCATCATATAGTAATCCTACCACACAAGGACAGAGGAACTTCAAGAGCCTCAGCAGTAAATCAGGAAGTGGTGAGTTTTGATTCTTTATTACTTTCTTGGCTTTTCTAAACTGGTCTGAGCTAGCCCAGCATGCCACAGAATTCAACCTCTCCTTGTGATGTCTTAGAAAACACATGAACTATTGATCTCTGGTGCAGGAATGGGAGGAACTTGGGACCATTTGTAAGTAAAAAGCACAACAGTCCATTGAACATGCCAGGGAATCACGAGGTTTGTTTTGAATCATTTAAAACATATCTACATACAGCAATGATCAGCAAGCTTGGCGATTTCAACCTAGTTTTTCAAACTTCAACTAAGAGTGAACTCAAACCCAGGGTATGGTCTATGCATGAAGTGACGTGCACAGCTGGCTTCTGCCTTCCCTTCTGGGTATCCTGGACAGCCCTTTCTGAACCGGGGAAAAAGGAGGTAACTGGAATCGCCAGGTAAATCTAATGATTTGCCAGGGGAGGACCCAGGTACCAGGATGCAATTTAATTTCTTCTACCCAAGCGAGTATGAGTGGAGAAGATCAGAGCAAAGACTGTGAGAAGAGACCCCACTGCGACCCTCCGCGGCCTTGCGCAGTCCAGTGGCATTGGTGCTCAGCAGGGCGGGGGCCTCGCCTGGCTCCTGCCCCCCACTTTCACCTCTGGTAGCACTCAGAGTTCTCCAATCCAAGCTGTTTGTCCTGGGTAGAAACTACAAAAGAAAAATAATAAATAAACAAACAGAGAGGTCGCACGTCTCAGCCGCTCACACCCCAAGCAGCAATTATTCATTCTGAGGGCTGACCCAAGCTTTTCGTCTCTGCTGTTCCATGGCTCATTCGGGAGCACAGTGAGAGGTCAGGCCTGGCAAACTTGGTAGAGGCAGTGTCTGGAGCTCCAGGAATACACATTTATTTTTGCCTCCCATAGAACACAAAAAGTGTCACTCATTTGATTTTATATATATATATATATATATATATTTTTTTTTTTTTTTTTTTTAAAAGCACTGAGGATTGAACCCAGGGCCTTACACGTGCTGGGCAAGCATTCTACCGTGGAGTACATCCCCACCCTGATATTCAGCAAATATTAATTGAATGCTTGTCTTATACTCTGTGCTGAGTGCAGAGCTAGCCAGCAACTGGCACTTGGCCCCTCAGAAGCCAGGCTGTGGTTAGCGCTGTTCTGGGTGGGGCGGCCCCTGTACTTCTGGGCCTTAGACGGTGGATATGTTCACCCAGTGACGGAGAGGACTGTGCATGCTGCTGCTTCAGTCTTCATGATTACTCTGCTTGTTATGAGCAGCCAGGGCTGCTCTGAAGAACTGGCTCGCGCACAGCTGTAGTTGCTGGGCACTTTGGGAGCTCTGGGCAGGAGGGCAGGTTGAGGTTCAGGGTTATGAATAGCTTTGGGACTCCCTCTGCTGGGGTCTCCAGGAGGGAGACTATTCTTAGGAGGTGTCTCTGCCCCAAAGGAGCTTTTCTTTGCCATTTGGATCAAAGAATTTCTTTCTGGACAAGAGATCTGGACCAGAATCAAAATCCTGAACTGCAAAGAGTTGGCCAACGAGGCTGCTCGCTGGGCCAAGTTCCAGCCAGGGAGGCAGTCTCTGCCTCTTAGTGCCCCCACCAAGCTGGAAAGAGATATTGGCATGGTGGGATGCAGGAAGCCAAGTTCACGTCCACGTCCCTCTGCTAATGGAGAAGCCATGAGTCAGCCTGTCCCACCCCCACCGGCCTTAAGAGTCCATGCGGACAATTGCAGGGAAAGCAGGAAGAGGGAGAAAGGAAGCTGTAGAAAAATAAACATTTCCTTGCATTTTACTTGGAACAGAACAGACTTGTGGGGTGCTCAGATCACAGCCTCCCCCACCCCCGCACTGTTTTCCTCCTCTTGTGTAGAAGCGGATCCTTTCCTCACCTGATGAGAGTCCAGGGTGCATCCTGTGGAAAAACAGGAGCAAGACATAGAAGGTAAAAGCCAAGCAGCCAAAGATCACGCCGCAGACCAGGAAACTATAGCTGCCCCGGGCCTGGAATATCTGCCAAAGGGGAAAACACAGAGGTTCAGGCATTGAACCACCACATGGAAAGCACATTGGCGGAAGGGCCTTCTCGGACCCTTGGCAGCTCCTCTTGTCGATGGAGGAACACTGGAGGAGGGGAGTCTCAGTCTTTTTTCAAAGGTTTGTGTCTGGAGGAGGTAGAAGTCCTGCCCTCAGGCTGGGGTCATAACTGACAACCCCTTGTGGTTTCGGCTCTGGGTTCAGGAATTTTTTTGAAAATCTCCATATTAACACCGAAGCTCCAATCACACAAGGTGCAAGCTCCAACCACATAAGTCAGAGGCCTAACTGGAAATTTGCAGAGGGTATGTACTTTTAAACATTTTTTCATAAATATTTAAAACATGCCAAATAGCATATGGAACTCCCACAGAAGCATCGCCCAACTGTAGCAATCAGGACCAATTTCATCTGCGACCTTCCGCTTTCCTGCACTGGATTACGAAGAGACAAATCCCGGACATGGCGTCAGCTCAGGGCCAAGGGCATCAGAGACACTGCCCTTCCCCTTCATTGCAGCAGGGCGAAAGGAAAGGAGAAGGGAGTGGCAATGAGGAGGGACTTGGGGACGGAGACCTAGGCTCCATGTCACTGCTGTCAGTTACCACACGTGTGACTGACCTTGGGCGAGTTGCTGAAGTTATCTAAGTTTCAGTGTCCCCTATTGTTAAAAGGAGAATATCCGTATCGCGGTAGTCAAGTAAAAAAGATGTTAGCTTTTCATTTTGTTTCTTCCTGAAGAACAAACGGAACATGGGTACATGTGGGGAGATCCAGGGCTTGGTCAGGGCAGCAGCTGGCAGGAGGCTGGGCCACGTGCAGTGTGGCCGTGGGCTGGGAGGGGTGGGTGCAGGGGCAGCGATGGAAGAGCTGTCTGCAGCTCACACCGTCTCAGGGTTCCCACGGGTCACTCCTGGCCTCACTCCCAGACACGGCCTGTGTTTGTTTTGGGCTTGTCCACATCTCCAGATCCCATATTTGCAGGCCCAGCTTTTGAGGCTAGCTGGGATAAACAGGTAACCCTGGCAGGGTGGACCCACAAGCTCTGCAGGAGACTCTGGAAGTGACAGCCCCATGCCCCATTCAGGAGGTGCTGGCTGCATCTTCTCACCTGCCGGAGGAGCCACTCCCCGACCACCCCCCAGAGGGCCCCACATACCAATCCAACCAGCATCTGCAGCACCATCTCGCCAATCCCTGCCCCTGTCACCAGCACTGTGGTTGCACAGCCTGACAGAGAGAGAAGAGTTGGGTTGGATCAGAGCAAGCAGAGGAGGAATCAGAAACCAGCTGTGATCACCCAGGCTGCTTCTGGGAAGCCTCCAGAGATGGGATGTCCAGGAGGATTCCCTCGGATTCCTAGAAGTTCTCGGACTTTACCCTGTTGCTTTGCTTTGGGAATGCTCACATCCTGCTGTCCTTACCCTTCAATTGCTCAGTGTCTTCAGGGAACATCCCAAATTACTTAGCCAGGCATCTGGGACTTGCCCCAATCTAACCACACCTCCCTTTCCAGAAAAGTTTCCTGACAACCCTCTGAGGTTGAGAGGGCAGACCGGGGTCTTCACTCTCCCAGTCTGTGCACCCAGAGAGCCTCCGATAAGCCTCCATGCCTTCCTCCTATCTTGTTTTTTTTTGGGGGGAGGTGGGATGGGATCTCACTCTGTTGCGCAAGTTGGTCTCAAACTCCTGGACTTAAGAAGAGATTCTCCCGCCTCAGTCTCCCAAGTGCTGGGACCACAGGCATATACCGCCTTCGAAGTTTAGAGTTCCTTTAGTCTTGTTTCTGTCTATATACCTGGAACGACAGCTTCTCTGCACCTTGCTCCCACCTCTCTGGCAGCTGGCCTGCCAGCGTCCCTACTAGGCTGTAGGCTATGAGGAACACTGCCCTGACTGTCAGTTCTCTGGCGCACACCAGCACTTAAGAGAACCGGGGAAGGCACAGCTGTCATCCTCTGGCTCCCTCCGCTCTTTCAGTCCCCCTTCCATCCATCCCTGTCTCCACTGCACTCTCCCACTGTTCCCTGTCCCAGCCCACCCCTCCCAGGAATGCCTTTCTTTCCTTTCTCCTCTGCCTTTATAAATCCTGAGCCAGTTCACACCCCACGTCCCCTGTGGACTCTCTAACTCCACAGTGTTCACTCCCTTCTCTGAATCCCAAGGGCACCCAACTCTCTGTTTCACTCATTTGTTCAAAACACTTGGAGGGCCTTGTGAGCACCAGGTACTGTGTTGAACACTGAGGGCACACAGATGGGTCAGAGGGAGCAGAGACCCAGAATCTGTCAGCGAGGAAAGACGCTAAGTCAAGGGCTTTACATTTTCTCCAATGCACATCGCAATCCTAACAGGAAGGTATTTCTAGCCCCACTTTAAGATGAGAAAGCTGAAGCCAAAGAGAGGAATGAAATGGGATTGCATGAGGTCATAAGCCACGCTCGCGGAGCAGGACTGACAGGGCTGTCGATGACCTCAAAGCCCATGCGTTTTTGTTGTCTAGGAGAGGCCCTGGGATGGGTCACTCAGCAGGACAGGTGTGAATCAGGGGAACCAAAGGAGGGGTGCACTTTTCCAGGGAAATCAGAGAAGCTTCCTGGAAGGGCGGGGGATGACCAAGCAAGCAAAGAGCTAAGAGGGAGTAGAAAGCACAGCCAGGTCGAGCAGCCAGGTGCTAAAGCATGAAGGTACAGAGCAGCTTCTCCACCGTCCAGAAACCCCGAGAACTTGGCTGCGAGGCAGGCCCCAGCAAGGACCGGGAAGGCCAAGGAGGAAAGGGAGGGGTCCAGAGGAAGTTCCCAGGTTGCAGCCAGCTGTGTCTTGAAAAGTGCTCCCTCTGCAGCAGCACGGGGTGGGGACTTCAAAGGGTCTTCACATGAGGCTGCACTTTAGAACCACCCAGCAGCTGTGGGCCTGTGACATCGCACTCTAGCGAGTCCCAGGAGCTCCAGGTGGTAGTGATGCTGAGCTGGCTGGTTTGATGGAGAAAAGATTGGCGCAGTGGCTCAGTGATTATGGCACTTGTCTGGCATGCACAAGGATGCGGGTTCAAACTCCAGCACCATGTACACAATGAAGTGTCAGAGCAACGAAAGCC
>PVKS010026621.1:0-28448 GCA_004027875.1 Aplodontia rufa
CCTTAAGTCTCTGAGCTTGGGAGACTTCACTAAGCATAATTCTGTCCATCTCCATCCATTTGATTTCGAAAGCTATAATATCGTCTTCTCTGATGGCCGAGTAGTATTCCATAGTATATATGAACCAAAGCTTTTGTATCCACTCATCAAGTGAGGGGCATCTGGGTTGGTTCCATAATCTAGCTATAGTAAATTGAGCCCAGTCAAGCCAAGAGTCCAGCCTTCTGTTTTACCACCTCTTTTTGCATTAGCACCTAGCAAGTGGTGTGTAAGTGACTTTATGATCCTCATAAACCACCAGCCACAGTCCCATGCAGAGGAGGGGGGATGTCGCTGGTGCCATCCACTCTGCTCCTCCACCCAGAGTCCCCCAGATCCACCTGTCCTAGGGGTTCCCTTTCATTTTTTCTGCACTCTGAGCCTTGTGTCCCTGCTGCCCATGGGGTCTCCTGGCTTTCCAGCTACTTCACATGGGAAGGGAAACCCTCCACCTGTGGCTCATGCACCTTGGCTCCCTGCTCCTGTGTCCAGCTGTCATCCCTGTCCTCATCCTCATCCTGTGCTCTGAAAAGCCTTGTGGGTGTGAGGGCTCTTCCCAGCTGACCAGTTGTGGACACAGAGCAGCCCACCTGCGGCCCTGGGAGTGTCGACTCGGAAAGGGACCGGAGGTCCAGGTTGGCCAGGAGAGCTGTTCATATGGGGACCCCGATCTGGAGATAGTCTGTCAGTCACACAGGCCCACAGCATGACACTCGACCAGGACACTCAGGGGTGGGTGCAGGAGTCCCTTCATGGCTGTGATCTGGTGTCGGTCACTGTTTTCAGGCACTGGTCCCCACAGGATGGAAGGGAGACTGGCTCTGAACCAACATGGGGGTGGGGGCTGTGATTCTGAGCTTGCAGGGCAGGTGATGGGTGGGGCACGATCAGGAGATGCTAAGGCTGGGCTGAAGGCCTTGCAGGAGGAAGCCTCGCTGGGGGTCAGCCTGTGTGCTTGCAGCTGCGTGGACGAGGCTCCCATCGGATGGAGGGAGTCTGCTTTGCTGGAAGTGCATGAATCTAAGGATCTACACGTCTCTCTCATCCACTGGTCACCCTCATAGGGATGTCCAGAATCACGTTGGACCACATGTTCGGGAGCCATGGCCACCTGAGTTGACACAAGGATGTCACTCAGTGTTTATTTCAGGGGACAACACTGTAAAGCCCACTGTGTGAGGGCATCCTCACAGCGTGGGGCTGAGGATGGCCGTGCTGGGAGGCACAGCGGGGCTGTGGGGGGGCTGTTGCTTCCACAGGCTGCCCACCCGTCAGGGCTCAGTCAGGGCCTCTCTGGTGGGCGGGGGCCGGGGCCCAGCTGCAGAGGTGCTTGACTTTCTCTCCTTCCTTAGAGCACGGCGTTGCACTGCTGCACTGCTGTGGTTGGGGCCAGATCTTTGATGCGGAGTCGTCCATCAGCGCCCCTGCCCTGGCCTCTACCTACTCACACTAGTAGTGGCCTCCCACCAGCTGAGACGGCTGAAACCCTCTCGGGACATTGCCACAGTCCCTACACACCCTCTGCTCAATGGAGGAGCCCCCGTGGCCCAGAGCACCACCCTGCTGGGGCCTTCCTGCCTCCATTCTCTGTGGCCTGCAGTGTGTGCGTGTGGCCCTGTATCTTTGCTTGGCTTTGCCTGTTTTGGTGGCCCTGTTGTGTCACCCCATTTCCTCCAGAGCATGGGATTCCAGTGGAGACAAGACAGCCATGGATAAAAGGGCCAGGTGTGGCTGAGGCCACTGGCACGAAGCCTTTGAGTGTCACGCATCATCCTGGCACCTCCCAGCCTAGTTTCTGCACCACCCCCAAAGAGCAGTGAGGGGCTGCAGGGTCCCCGGGAGCCAGGCCAGCAGATGGGGTCAGAGCGGAGCAGCAAATGCTAAGGTACAAAGCAGCACCCTGCAAGCCTGTCCCCAGCAGTCCTGGCTCCCGCACCAATGCTGTGCCTGCACTTTGCACATCCCTGTGTGTGCATGCACGGTGCACACACCCCTTGAACATGGGCACATGCTGTGCCATGGCCCCAGGTCCTCCTCTGTTGGTCTGTTTCTTGAAGCTCTCCCTAGGATGGTGTGAGCAAGTGTCCCTGTCCTTTTATAGGGCTGTGTGCTAGTCCATTGTGTGCAGGGCCTCACTTCATTCCCAGGGTTCTTTCTGCTGGGGACTTGGGGTCCCACTAACATGGAAGGTGCCCTGCGAGTGGCCACATGGTGGCCCAGGGTGGGTGCACCTACAGGATGAGGCCCTTTCAGGGCCAGAGGCCACGTGGTCCACCACAGAGGGTCACCCAGGGTGCCCCAGTGGCACACATGGCTCATCTCCCCAAGTCTACAGCAGCAGCTCCTCACCTGTGTCCTTTGCTTCTCCCCAGACAAGAGGTGTGGACATTTTTCTCCGTGCAGTTTCAACTTGCTCCTCCTCCCCTGGAGCTGCTCCTTTCTTCCACTGAGGTTCATTTTGGTCCCCATCTGATCACCTTCTGGGCCGTTTTGCCAGGTGGCTCTGTCCAGGCTATAGGACCCATTTCCCCTGATGTGTTCCCGCCTTTGCTGTCTCACAGAGCAGGTGTCGCTATAGCAGGTAGAGATATGATCTGCTGGTCCAGATTTGGACTCTGATCATGACTGTTTCTTAGAGGTACACATGGGCCCCCGCCTGGTGGCTGTGCCCTTGGGCAGCTGCACTGTGCTGGCATGGGCTGATGCCAGTGAGGACCTTATGGAGGGGTGAGTTGGTGTGCACCACGCTACCTGGGGCCACTGCAGCCTGGCGAGGCCTTGGCTGATACTGTTGCCAGCGTGGGAGCTGAGGTCCTGAGAGGCTGTCCCTTCTCAGTGTTGTATGGGGACTTGGAAATGTGGAGTCAGAGGAGTCTCGCTGGGGTTGAGGCTGATGCTCCTGAGACTCAGGTGGCCGAGGAAGGTGTCTCCCCTGAGACCAATCTCTTGGGTGTGTGTGTAATTCTGCAACCCACAACGAAGTCTGTGGAGATACCTCAGCTGTCCCATTAGCAGAATGGCTGAGTGACTTGAGAAAAGCCACACAGCTCTGACCCAGGGTCCCTGCTGCCCAGTCCAGCCTGCATGCCCAGGGCCTTCCTGCCGTATTGCATGGTGTTCCTGCAGGGAGGCTCCTGGCAGGTGGTGCCTGTTGCCTTCCTGTCCTTTCCCTTTCCTGCAGCTCCACCACCCACGCTCACTGCCTGTCCTCAGTCCCAGGAGGGAGGTCTGAACACCTGGCGGCTCCTCTGCCCACATGGCGTTGCCAGGGCTCGCCCACTCAGCCGTGAGTCATTGTTTCTCAGATGCTACCTGTTGGAGGTGGCTTGCACTGCAGCTGGGCACGTTCTCTTGTTGGGAGCAGCACCCTGACCTTTGCATGTGCCTGAGAACATGTGGTGCACCTTGAGTGCATAGGTACACAGGGGCATGGTAGCATTTCGACTTGTGCTGCTTTGATGGCCTGCCTGTGGTTCTGGAGCTGCAGTGGTGGGGATAGCAGGGAGACAGCTGCAGTGATGGGGACAGGGCTGGGCCTAGCATGCACTTGAGCTACCTTGGTCACTGTGCTGCCACATGGATCACCCCAGCTGATGTCTGCCCTCCTGGGTTCTGGTTCTCACCCCTCCACTGACCTGCCGATGGATTTACCTGGTGCTGTCCCAGATACTTTCCATGAAGGGGAGTGAGTCTAGGATTGTTTTTAATTCCCTTGGTTGCTTTGGTGATCCTCTGCTTTTGCAGCAGTCCAGAGATAGTCCCTCCTCCCACTCCTCTAATGTCCATCAAGGAGCAAGATCTTGGAAGGGGTGGTGAGGGGCCTGGACAGGATGATGGCCCTCTGTGGCATGAGCAAAAAGCAGTTGCATTTGGGGTGGAAGAGCTTTCTAAGCCTGGTTCGCAGTATTCTCACGGTGGGTTCTGGGAATAAGGAGATGGATGTTACAATGTAGATGGTAGTGGAAGAATTGATCATAACTGTGATTGTGACCAAGTGACAGGGCTGATGGTGGCCATGGGATGGTGGTGGTGATAGTGATGGTGGTGGTGATGATGATGGTGGTGATGGTGATGATAGTGGTGGTGATGGTGGTGATGATGATGATGGTAATGAATGTTGGTAATGATGGCGATGGTGGTGATGGTGGTGATGATAATGATGGTGATGGCTTTAATGGTGGTATGGTAATGATGGTGATGGTGATGGTGATGGTGGTAATAATGGTGATGGTGGTGGTGATTGTGATGGTGATAATAGTGACAGTGGTGATGTTGATGATGGTAATGAATGTTAGTGATGATAGCAATGATGGTGGTGGTTGTGATGGTGATGATAACAGTGATGATGATGATGATGGTAATGAATGTTGGTGATGATGGTGGTGGTGGTGATGGTGATAGTGATGGTGGTGATGGTGATGGTGATGGTGGTGATTGTAGTGATGATGGTGATGATGGTGGTCATGTTGATGATAGTGGTGGTGATGGTGGTGATTGTAGTGATGATGGTGATGTTGGTGGTTATGTTGATGGTAGTGGTGGTGATGGTGATGATGGTGATGATAATGGTGGTGGTATTGGTGATGGTGGTGGTGATGGTGATGGGGGTGGTAATGATGATGGTGACTATTTTTTTTTATCTTATGCATTATACTCTCCTACTCCTTTAATCTTAACCCTACCAAGTTGCAAGCAGACATTTTACATGTAAATATTTGAGATTTTGAGACATTAAGCAATTTACTGGAGGCCCAAACTAATATCTGGCGGACTCTCAAATTTGACCTTGAACCTGGCTGCTTCTAATTTTTGGACCATGCTTTTCTCACCCCAGAGCATATATTGGACACTATTAAAGTTGTTTAGAGGGCTAGACGTCAGTGTGTGGTCCTGACCATCCCAGGGTGAAGGTGGTGGTGCTAATTCTCAGTGCCCTTGAGGTCAGACTCGGGAGGCCCAGCATCCAGAGTGGATTCTGGGTTGACAGCGCTCTGCAGCGTGCAGGGAGAGCCCTCACTTCCTGGGCCAAACACCCAGCTCTGCACACTTGGGGGCAGCAGGAGGCAGCTGCCGGGAGATGACTCAGCGTATGGAGCCCAGTGAGTTAGCACAAGGTCAGCCCTGGACTCCCGTCCTGCGGTATGGCAGTGCTCCGTCCTCAGGAGTGTGAGTGTCAGCAGCAAGGACTCAGATCTGCTCCAGCTTCTGGAGGGCACTGGAGCCCGTTGTAACAAAAATCTGGAAGACCCTCGGAGAGCCACCTCGAGGAACTTGCAGCGGGTTCAGAAGGAGCCACAAGCTGAAGGACAGGTGTCAGGAGGGGACCACAGGCCTTTGTGTGCAGTGTGAGGGCATCTCGTGGTTCACCCAGAGGGAAGCCCCAGAGGCTCAGGGAGCAACCAGAATGGGAATTAGTGATATTTGAGGGACTGGGTGGCTTCACGCAGCACGTAGGTGCTCTGCGCTGCTCTGGGTATTTGTGTTTGTATGAAGGGGAACATTTATCCTGAGACCTACAAAAGGAGGGACAACTGAAATGAGCATATGCGGAGGGTTCCCAGCAGCTGCCTGGGCGCTGGGGTCGCGGTGCAATTTATTTCCTTTCTTCTCTGATCTCCTTCCTTTCATCCAGACGCCGTGTTTACTATTAACCACAGGAGCACACTAGTGAAAGCCCTTGGCTGCTGCCCTGTGATGTTGGTCTGGCTGCACTGAGTCCGGGTTACTGGGTCCCTGCACTGCTACTTCCCCATGGTCCTGGGCACAGCAGGAGCCAGTCCTCTGGGGAAGATGCACTGTGGTTATTTAAAGCACCAAGTGTCCTTGGGGTGACAGGGGAGGGTCCACACCAAGCCGTGGGTACTGAGGGGGAAGCTGTGTCCTCTCGCTGCCGTCCTTTGTCTGGCACAGCCTGGGGACCAACCTGGAAGAGGCTGTCTGGATCCCGATCCTGCACCTTCCTGGCTGTCCCATGGATTGTGTGCAGAGGCCTCCAAAGAGAAGAGTGGTTTGGTTAATCAAAAGAACCGGACAGGTCTGCCATCTTTTGGGCAAATTCTGCCCTTCCTGAGCACCTGGATGGGCTCAGGAGGGAGGGGCTCACAGGCTGACCCAAGGGAGGGTGAGGTCTTTCCTCTCTGACTCCTGCCCCTCTGGGGGCCCCAGAGCCCTGGGCCGCCCCCAACTCCAGGCTGGGTGGTCAGGGAGGGACTGTGACAGCTGGGCAGCTCAGGCTGGAGCCAGAGAGTTGGCCAGAGCCTGTGGGAAAGGGCTGTGCCCAGAGCAGCTGACGGGCCTTGCCCCGGAGGGGTCTTGTCTTTTCAGGATGCCCCACTGTATGCATGTCAATCTGCTTCTGCTGCAGAGTCTGTTAATGCCCCTACTTCTCCAAACTCAGAGATGGCTCAAGACGCTGTCGTCTGGGAGGGAAAGTGTGTGGCGCACAGCCACTGCAGCCAGGTTCCGGCTGTTCCCCTCAGCCTCTTTCTCCGATGTGGGTAGACTGGAAGCCGGGCTGACTCACATGCCAACATGCCTCTGGCTTTGCCTGTCTTGAACACAAAACGCTGTTCACCTATCCCTCTCTTGGTGCCTGGCCTGGTTCCAGGGTGGGGTGTTGTCTGGTGGTCTCATCTTCCCCTGACCCAACGTGCTTTGCCTGCATAGCACCAAGGTGCTGCGGTGCTGCAGACCTGTACAGGAGGCGTTCTGCAACGGCGTTGCAGGTCTGTCCTGGGAGGAGGTGCTTTCCTTACCCGGCACAGCCTGTGTCCCTGTGTTGGCATGTGTGTCCCAGGCCATGGGGCCATTTAATTCTGTGAGCGAGGGCAGAGCGGGGGCCTCTCTGGAAGTGCTCTGGCCTAAGTTTGCCTTTGGACTCCATTTGGACAGAGGGCTGGTGCCCAGGGCACGGGAGCTCAGTGCTACATGCTGGCTCTCCCTGCTGTCCTACTAGGAGTTGCAGAACTCAGTCATTGACACTAGACGCTCCTAGGAACAGTGTTGGGCACTTACAGAAAGAAGAGTTGGAGGAGGACATGGCAAGGGAGTAGGGAGAGAGCTCTGCTTACTAGGGAAGATGTATAAGCCCCAAGGGGATTGGGTCAGTAGGTGCTGGAAGCACGGCCAGTACCACGGCTATGCGGAGCCAGGGATGCACATCTTTGTGGCCTGGGGGAGGTGGATCTCGCAGGGCAGCAGCACCCCTGGGGTCACAGTGGATGTGAGCACCGAAAAGCAGAGTGTAGAACCAGAGGGACCCTTGTCCATTCTGTCTAGAGTTCCACCTGTGCTGGTGCCAACAGATAGGCGCAGGCTGCTTACAGCCTCCCAGCCCCCAGCTAAGGCCCGCCCTGTGCAGCGTACCCTGGGTCTGGCCCAACCTCTGGGCCTCACCACTGCAGGAACCACATCCCCTTTGCCCAGTGTTAGATGAGTGTCCCCAAAGCTCAAGTGTGAGACAATGCAAGAATGTCCAGCGGAGAAATGATTGGATTATGAGAGGCGGGGACCTGATGGGTGGAGTAATCCACTCATGAGGCTTAACTGGGTGGCAACTGAGGGCAGATAAGGTGCGGCTGGAGGAGGTGGGTCATGGGGGCAGCCCTTGGGGCTTATACATCTTCCCTGGTGAGCAGGGCTCCCTCCCTACTCCCTTGCCGAGTCCTCAGCTGCCTTCCTCCTCCAACTCTTCTGCTGTGAGTTCTCCTCACCTGGGGCCCAGAGCCACAGAACCTGTGGTCCATGAACGTCTGGAACTTCCGCTGCTCTAAGAGGCTCTTGTGGGCCTTTTCTCACAGCCACTCCAGCTGACTGAAACACCCAATGGGGACGCAGTCGTGCCAGCACTCCCCACGGGGCTCATGGAGACCCCTCCAGGTTTGGACAGCGGGTCTCAGATTCCCGGAACCCCAGGAGCCGAGTGGCAGAGCTGACCCAGGCAGGGCTCAGGATTGGGGCTCCTTCTGTGGGGGTGACTTCAGGGCTCGACTCAGGAAGAGAGGCACAGTTGAGCCATTCAGCAGCAGTGCCGGGTGGGCGGCAGGTGGACATTCTGCACAGGGACACAGGATTCCCATTTGGGGCACATGGCTCCATGAGGAGTGAACCCAGGTGGGGCGCTGGGATGGAGGCTCGGGTGGGAGCCCATCTTCCAGGCTGGCAGGGGCCCTTCCCCAAGGATTCTGAGCCCTTTGCTGGCTCGAGAGAGGGGTCTTGCTGGTTGTTTGATCCGTTGCACAGAGAGGTTGGAGGTGCGGTGGCAAAACTCTGGGAAGACAGGACAGCATCCGAGGGTGGCTGTAGCAGAATGCTCTCCTTTCAAAGTACACCGGCCTGCGTGTACTCCTGCCAGGACCCCAGACGCAGACAGTGACTCCCTGGAAATAGCCACCCCAGGCACTCAGGGAAACGCCCTCAGAGCTTCCTGGCAGCCTGAGAAGGCCTCGGGGAGCCAAAATGTGGGCTCCAAAGTCCCCGACTCCTCCCCAGCTCAAGCCCACAGGGAACATGACTCCTACTGAGCAGACACCCGACTCCCAGAGCCCTAGCAGCTGGGCAGGGCAGCCAAGCAGGGAGCATGCCTGTGACATTTGCCCTGACTTGGTTTACTGGTCTTCCAGGAAGACGATTGAATGGAGGGCTGCCCCTTCACAGTGAACTGTCCTGCTGTGAACAGGTAGGGGCCATCCCTGTGGGAAAGCGGGGGGAGGGGCAGCCCTATCCACCTGCACTCAGCTGGCTGTGGCACACAGTGTCCCTCCAGGCTTGTGCTGTGCAGGAACCTGGGGTGGGGGCCTTTCTGCTCCTCAGGCCCAAGAATCCCTCAAACCACCCGGACCCTTTGGGGCAGCAGCCTGTGTGGTGTTGATGGCTTTGTGCCACCGTGGGGAGGGGACCAGGGTTGTTCCTGGAGAAATACTCCTGCAGTGGTTCATCTCTCTTGGGGAGGCCTGGTGAAAGGGGTCTGTTTCCGGGCTCATTGTCGCTGACTTGGTGACAGTGTGCAAGTGCAAGGGAAGGAGCTTGGCCTTTGGTTGCGGTGGCCTTGGTGGAGTTGCTGGGCAGTTGTCTGGCCGAGACCCGCTGTGTCACAGAGCTGAGCTTGTCTGTGGGGTGGCCACGGACCACGTTGGGAGTATGAGGCAGGAATTTGTGCACACACTTGCTGCTGTTCCCAAGGCCCCTCAGCACCTGGCTATGGTCAGCTCCTGACCAGGACAAGGCCTTTCACGTTGGTCCTGTGCGAGAACCGCACAGGACTCGGAAGCTCCTGTACGAGATGACCCTGTGCTAGTGTCCTGGGGCTGCCGTAACCATCAGGTTGCTTGAGGTACAGGCCTTGCACCCTTCCTGTTCTGGAGGCAGCAGCAGAGGGCAGATGTGTCAGGGTGGCCTGTGGGGGTCTGCCCTGGCTTCCACTGCCTGGCTCCAGTCTCTGCCTTCTCAGGCACCTGGCCCTCTTCCATCATGAGCCTGTGTCCTGATGCCCTCTGCTAAGGTCACCGTCATGGTCATGTGGAGTTAAGCCCCAACCCAGAGCCTCACCTCAGCTTCACCACATCTGGGAACACCCTGTGTCCCCCCGGGGGGAGTTCAGAGTGCTGGGGTCAGGGCTGCAGCACGTGGTTGTGGGGTGCAGTTCAACCCGTATGGGAGGCAGTGGAGGCATTCAGCTTCGGATCTGGCCAGAGTGTCCTGCACAGGAAGGCCATGGTTGGTGGCCACCCACGGCCAGCTGGAAAGGCCTGGCTACTCTGAGGTGGGACATTCCCAAAGGGGACCAAGGACAGAGCCAGAAGCTGCAGCAGCGTGGCCCCTGCGTGTTGTAAATAGCAGGAGTGTTTTGCCCACTCTTCATAATTGTTTGTCTTTCTGGAGCTGGGCTTTAGCGACACCTTGGCTGAGAGCACATACTGAAAAGTCCGGGGATTGTAGGAGTGACGGGGGTCCGCAGGTGCCGCTGCAGAGGCTCTCATCATGATCGACTCAGCACCATCAAATCAGCACCTGCGACGGCCAAGGGCAGGCGGGGGCCAAAGGAGGAAGGGGAGGTCCAGTTTGCAGGGGAGCTCGGAGTCAGGCAGGGGTCTACAGGCGGGCCTCTAGCACAGTGCTTTGTGAGGATGGGGCAGGGTCAGGACCGGAGCAAAGCTGTCTGCCCCTTCCTCTTGGAAACTGAGGTCAGAGCGCAGATTCTGCTGGCCGCGTGGTGACCTGGTCTGAGGGACCGCTGTTATGCACCATTTCTGTAGCTGGGCTAGGACACCCTGCAGCCAGCCCCCGTCACTCGGTGCTGTCCCCTCTGTCCCTTCTCACTGACTGGCATCCTGTGGGTCATCTCTTACCCCCGCTCTGTTGGAGGCCACGCATTCAGCATGTGAGCTGCTGCATCTCAGCCTGGACTCAGCGACAGGTGCAGCGCCCTCCAGCAGCCTCCACTCCTTTGTGCTCAGAGTTCGTTTTTGGGAATCCATGACCCAAAGGGCCAGGCTGATGGCTGGGTGTGAGTGGGAGGTGTCATAGGCTCCTGGGAGTCTGAGTTGTGTCCTGCTGCTCTGACCTGGAGAGGCTGTCCCTGAGGTGTCCCGATTGTGGCAATGAGGGCCAGGCCTTTTGTGTTTACTGGCAGAACCTTCTGGAAGCCCTTGACAGCCCCTCCATTCTTCCCTTTCTATACCCCATTTCCGACTCCCTCTTTTGGTCTTGTCTGTGTCGGATGCTGTTCCTGGAAAGGTGCTGCTGAGGTGGCCATCCCTCCCAGGGGGAACAATGACCTTGGACAGGGCAGGCAGGGGCCTGCAGTGGGGAGCTAGCGGGGTGGGTTCCTGGGCTGGGACAGGCTGAGGGGCTTGGAGAAGCCCAGACCCCAGCAGCAGCCGGTCCATACTGAGGTTGGCTCCTGGGACATTTGGGTGAGGCTTTGGGGAGCAGGGCAATGAGTCAGCCTGTTGTGGGGTGGCCAGCCCAGCTGAGGCTCTCTGGTAGAGTTGGTCACAGGGCTCTTCCTGCTCAGCAGAGAGCAGCACTTTAAGCTGGATGAGTCTGGGTGAGGCCACTACGGAGGCTGTCTGCAGTCCACACCCGTGGGAGAAGGGGATGTGTCACCAAGGCCTTGATGGAGGAGCCCACCCCTGATGTGAGCAGATGAAATGGGCTCCTCTACACACTGAGCTGCTGGGGCGGCTGGCCACGTGCTAGAGGGCAGGCAGAGCCAAGCTCAGGGTGGCCTGGGGCCAGCCCTCCCACACCACTCCCTGAAGGGCTCCTGGTGCCCACCAGGCCTGACTAGGGAAGAAGGATCAGGATGTAGTCAGTAATGTTCTTAAACTTGGCCCTGTTCAGGATTCCCTCAGATTTCAGCAAAAGACCCTGAACCCCGCAGTCGCGGGAGCAGGAATTATCGCCATTCTCAGCATGGCCATGCAGTAGGCCCCAGATCATGAAAGCCTTTCCACTAATTAGTCTCTGTAGCTCGTATTCTCCCTGGGATACCATTCAGAGATCTTTCCAGAACCCACAAAGACATTGTGTGTGAGACGATGACTATCTTTCTTCTACACTGTCCCTCCTGATTCCGGGGGAGGGACACAGACCTCCAAGCCCGGCTGCCAGGGCATTCAGAGGTCTCAGATCTGCCCCCCGAGGCACTTCCGGAACTGAGGGGCAGCATGCAGACTCAGCCCGGGGTTCCAGGGGTTGTGAAGAAGGCGAGGCACTGCCTGTCTGCATGGTGGGGTCCTTGCCCCTCCCTGCTGACCCTTCTCGCTAGTCTCTGCCCTGTGCCACTGGGCATGCTCTGCCCCAGAGCAGCAGCTTCCCTGGCTCTCCAGGCACCTGGGTATGTCAAGCTCTGGGACCACCTCCCTCTGCTGACACCCCCAAGCCTGCAGCCTCAGTCTGGCAGAGTATAAGGGGCCTCGGGACCAATGGGCACATGGAGGGGACCTCGTGAAGAGACAAGCAAAGCAAGCATGTGGAGGGGGACCAGTGGGGCATGGTGGGGCCTCCTGTGAGGACCTGTGGGCACATGGAGGGGCCCTCGTCCCGGAATCAGAGTGCATGTGGAGGGAGCCTCCTGCTTGGACCAGAAGGCACATGGAGGGGGACCAGTGGGCACGTGGAGGGGGACCTGTGAGCACATAGAGGGGGCCTCGTGCAGGGACCAGCAGGCATGTGGAGGGGGACCAGAGGGCACTTGGAGGGGGACCAGTGGGCACGTGGAAGAAGACCTGTGGGCACATGGAGAGGGCCTCGTGCGGGGATCTGTGGGCATGTGTAGGGGGACTAGCGTTGGGATCAGCAGGCCCATGAGTAGAAGGGACTGTGACACACATGCTGTCAGGCAGCCAGGGTGCACACTCCACATGGGGCGCTCTCTCCTGCCTTTTAGGAGCAGAGACCAAGGCTGCAGAGGTGAAGTCTCAACACCAGGCTCTGTGCAGCTCCAGAGGGTGGAGTGGGAAGCCCTGGGTTTCCAGGGTGCCTTGCGTTGTGGCCGTGAGGATCAAAGGCAGGAGGTGGAGGACATCAACATCACAACCTCCTTCCAGAAGTATCTCTGGATGGGCAGGGCTGCACAGGGCTTGAGGCTCAGCACCCAGGCATACAACTGAAGGGTCACTGAGTTGCAGGAACTAGGAGCCCACCTCCAGCTGTCAGCCCAGTGGGAAGGAGGGCTGGGCATCAGGTGCTCTTGGCCCTCTGTGCCTCAGTTTCCCCACCTACAAAAGGCAACGCCATCCCTGTACCCTAGTTGCTGCGGCCTCTGATTCTGGTCCAGGCTGGAGGCAGCATGAGGCACTGCGTTGCCCAGCTCAGGAGCTGCTGGCTGGACTGTCCTCAGCTTCTGAAGGTGCCCCTCGCCAGCCACGCTAAGCCCTGCCGGGTGGGTCCCAAGTCCCACCGGAGACTGTGAGGACCTTTGGATGCCAGGTTGGGATGGAGGAAAACCTGAGTGTCCTCATGGCCTGGCCGCATCTCTGCTGGAGGCAAGGCCCGTTCCTCGGGGCCAGGTAGTGCTGTGCAGGATCTCCCTTTGCACAGAGGCACAGTGCTGAGGAGGAGGCCACCCACTGGCCTCTGCGTCCAAGGAGCGGAACCATCAGGCTGAGAATGTGGCTGACTCAGGGTGCACACCGCATGTAGGTGCTTATTTGCATCCTAATGTATAATCAAAATTCACAGAAGGCCAGCCGTGTTTTACCGTCCGCGTGAAGCTTGGGAAACTTGGGTGGGCCTGAAACTCACGTTGCCCTTGGGCACTGGAGTCCTTGTGTGTCCCTGCCTTTCCTTGCAGGATGCCCTCTGGCCAGCGGGCGCTACCTCCCATTTGACTGATGAACTGTCCAGGGCGCAAGAGGTGGGCTGGGCTGCTGCATCTCTGTGCCTCTGGGGACTGACAGGGGCACCCTGTGCCTTCTGTCCCTCACTCCCAGAGGCCCTGCCTGGTGCCTGCTTCTTTGGTGTAGCTGGCAACCCTCCATCCCTCTTCTCACAGTGCCCAGCATGTCCACCGTGGCACCCGTGGCTGGTAAGGGGTACCTTCAAAAGCCCTCTGGTGTTTCTCCGGCTTCATCCTTGGCTCTGCGACCCCCGCCTCCCACTAGGAGCTGCATGTCCCTGCCTGTACCCGTAAAGATGCATGCATATGTTGACTTCATTATCTCAAAATGGCCCTATTTGGAGTTGGACTTTTCTGATGCTCATAAAATCTGGGAGGTGGTTTTTAATCAGTTAGCTCTGCTGCAGCCGCCTCCTCAGAGAAAGGAATAGTTTCCCTTGTTCTCCTGTTGTTGTTTTTTTATTATTTTTTTTCTGAGAACAAGCTAATTTGATCTCCAAGTGTGGGTTGCAATGCTCTGTGCTTTGCTCTCTGGGTGGTGTTCTTGGTTCATTCTGTGTCCCAGAGCTAATGGGGACATGGCCAGGTCCCTCAAGGCCAAGTCCCTGTTCCACGTGGCTCTCTCTGTCTTGAAGGGTTTGAATCCTGATCCCACATGTGGTTATTTATCTGACATCTGTTTAAGGGATGTCTACACAGTGTCAGGTCTGTTCTCAGGACAAATGGAGACGAATATGGAGCGGCCCCTACCCTTGAGCACTTGGTGGTCAACTGTCCCCCCATGCCACCCATCAACCCATTCATCCATCCATCTACCCATTCATCATTCCATCCATCTAACCATCCACCATTTCATCCATCCATCCACCCATCCATCCACTCATTCATCCACCCATCCACCTATTCCTCCATCATCCATTTTCCATCATCCATCCATATTTCACCCACTCATCTCCTATCCATCTGCCCATCTCCCCATCTGTCTATCCATTCATCCTTCCATCTACTCATCAGTCCTCCAACCATCCTCCATCTGTGGCAACCACAGAGCCCAGGGGTCCCAAGGCAGGGTGGCACTGTGAGCATTCACTCTGGGAGCTCCTGAACAAGCCTGTGCATTGTGCCTGGGATAGAAACCACAGGGCCAGGGTCTGCAGGGGCTTCTCTGAGGGTGCTGGAGGTGGCAGCAGGAGAGGGCTAGTGGGTGCCTTGCACCCAGTGTGAAAGCAGGAAGAGGGAGTTGTCAGGTAGCTTTAGGTGCAAGATAGTGTTACCCAGAGCCTGGGGTTCCTCTGTGGCAGGAGTGAGTGATGTGGGCTGCAGCAGGAGGTGGGCCAAGGCCCATGTCAAGCCTTCAGTCTTGGTGGGGCAGACCAGGGAAGTCCACAGGGGCCTTGACTTGGATCTCACAAGTGTACATGTGGACCTGTGGAGTCATGGCTGAGCACCTGTGGTCCTTGGAGCTGGTGGAGTCTCTGACGTGTCACTGTGGTGGAGAAAGAACATGAGTGGAGGGGCCTCACCCTGGAGCAGAGAGTGTCTGCGGGTCTCCCAGGCAGGGCAGAGCTGACCCCATGGCACTGGCTCCTTGCCTCTTCTCTCCAGGAGTCTGAACCAGGGTGCTGCTAGGAGCCCTGGGCCCAGGTATTTCCTGACCCACCCCTTGCATGACATATCTTCTTTCTCTCTCCTCCCTTATCATGAGCAGGAGAAGCCAATAAAATAGACAAGACAGTACCTTAGAGCCAGGGGAGGGCATCAGAACCTGGGCAAAGCACTCTGCTTCCCTGGCAGGATGACCTTGAGACCTGGCGATGATGTTCCAAAGGTCAGAAGCCCTGAAGCCCTGTTCTGCCGACTTCATCCTTCAGTTCCTGTAGGTGAGGATGCTGGGCAGCTGTGGCAGCTGCTTACACACGGGGGCAGGCCCTGGGCACCTATGAGGCCACTTACAGTGTTAAAGAAAAAGCCTGCAGCAGGCTGTAGTCACAAGCAGGAAGAAGCTGCACCCAAGACTGCTGAAACCAGGGTGTGCCTGAGCCCACCCCTGGTTCTACAAGGACAGTGGGGATGTTTGGGTGAGAGGGTGCCTGGAGCGTGGCTGCAGGAGCTGGCTGGGCATGGTGGTGGGGAGGGGTGTCCCTGGCTATCAGGGACACCTGCATTCCTAAGAAGCTGGCTGGTCCATCCATTTCCATTGCTCTAAGGGGATGCCCGCAGCTGGCTGTGTATGGAAATGGCCCCCTGGCCAGTCCTGGAGGTTGCACACAGACAGGTCGGGCAGTCCTGGTGGGAGCATGTGAGAGTGATCATGTGGTGAGACAGGAGTCAGGGAGCAGTGCCAGGGGCCACGCTGGAGGGAGCTGACCGGGCTTCCAGGAGAGCACCTTATGCCCTTCTGAGGGCATGCCCCTGTGGCCTAGCCCCTTCCCACTGGGACCCACCTCAGGGTCCACTGCCTAGCACAGAGACCAGCCCCCAAGACCTCAGCCCTTGGGGGACAAAGCTCATTCTTTCCATGGCTCTCGCTTAGCAGGAGACTTAGCGAGGCCTGCCGAGAGGCTCAGAGGATCTTAGCCAGTTTGGTTAAGGAGCAGCCCTTACATGTGTCCTGTTAGAGGCGGACCATCTGGAGGAAGGTGGAAGGTGCAGAGGCAGCTTCCTGTGAGTGGCTACAGCGATGCAGGCTCTGCCAATCAGCTGCCTGCCAGCCATCACCTGGCTGGGCGGCAAGTTCAGCTGATGGACCTTTAGTGCGGGGCAGGGAAGGCTGTGCTCTGGAGAGCTGGCTACCTCACCTCGGGTGAGCACTGTGCTTGAGTCCTTGATTGTGGCAGGACCTGTGTCCTCAGCCTTGCACTCTCGCTCTGCTCTGTTCCTGCGGTAGCTGTCATCAGGGAAGGTCTTACTCCAGACTGCTCCGTGTCTCTCTCATTACCCAGCACAAGCCTGGCCCGGTCGGTGGAGGCGTGCTCTGGAAGCTGCTTAGGGGCCACAGTGAGCAGATGTCGCCTCTGACCTTGGAGGAAGCCCTGGTGTGACGGGAAGGGTTCATGGGGCCTCAGCAGCTCCCTGGCAGCCTGTTGCAGGGCCCCCCCATGGGCTGCCATGTGTCAGCTGCAGGCGGGACAGGTGGTGTCGGCTGAGCAGAGGGTGCCCTAGCCAGGTCCCCGGGAGGTGGTGACAGGAAGGAGGGCATTTGTTGCTGAGTGCAGGCTGATATGAAATTCCCAGGGCTCAGAGTGTTTCCTGGAAAGCCCAGGGACAGGTGTGAGCAGGGAACGGGCCGAGCATGCCCCATTTAACTGCATTGGATGCTGGCAAGGCTTCCGCGAGGCATCTGTGGGGCTCCTTGGTGGGACCATCACACAGGCGGGTCCTCTTTCGTCTTCAGCAGATCGTTAGCAGACCCCGTTTCGGGAAGAGTTTCAAACATGCAGGGACTGGATGAGCTCTCACATACCCTGCACCCGCTCTCCACCCAGGAGGCGATACTTCTCGACCTGGTGTGGGGCGTGTGGCGGGAGAGAGTGGATGTCAGGCAGTTGTCATTAGCAGAAGCCCAGCAGCTTGTTGGAATTCCTTCCTTTTCCCCAGTTTCCTTCTGTCCAGGGTCCCTCCCCGTTTTGTCCAGTCACTGTGTCTTTGTGGGCTTGTTGGATGGAGTTCCTCTGATGACCCCTGTTTTGATGGCCTTGACGGCTTTCGGTGTTGCTCCGCTGTTTGGGAAATGTCCCCCTGTTGGGATTCGCCCAAGTGTCTCTGGATGGGGTGCGGCTCCCGAGTCTGGGCTGGGTGATTGAGGGTGGGATTTCCTTTCATGTCATATTGTCCAGTGTCTACACAGCAACACCACTTACTTGACCATGATTGCCTGCACGAGGTGACAGCTGCTGGGTCTTGGGTCTCTCCACTCTGCAGCCACTCCCTCACTGTGCATGTCATTGTCCGTAGGAGCAGCTGCTGTTGCAGCCTGCAGGTGGGCATAGGGCCGTGCCCCTCAAGGGTGTGGCATCCACACTGATCCTCTGGCCTCCCTCCTTGCTGGAAATGCTGTCATCTCCCCTGCGCTAGGTGGCAGTCACTCATTCGGGTCAGTATGGGTGTATAGGCACTTTTGTGGTTTGGATTGTAAACTTGCCCTGGTGTACTCATTAGTGCTGGCCACTGGGAGTCCGGCCAGTACCATGAGTCCCTTTGACATGCCATCACAATTTTGTTGTTCTTGCACACTTCCTTACTTTCTCACCCAGCAAGGTACTCCAGGCTCGACTCTGCCACTTCCTGCCCAGCCCTGTGAACAGCCATCTTCCAAGGAGCCCTGGTTCCTTTTCTTGTAAAGTAGCATTGAAAGCCACTGTGCAAGTGATCAGGGGTGATGGTGGCTGCTGGGCCACCTTGCTTCTAAACCTGTGGGACAAGAATGGGGTAAGTGTGTGCCCACTGACAGGCACCTGCCCTGCATCTGCTTGTGCCAAACCTGAGCTCCCCCAATGGCAACTCCAGTCCACCACTTGGCTCATGCAGGCCCTGCCTCTTGTGTGTTGGTCAACTCCTCTCCAGCTCCTGCAGCCCTCAGATCTCCAGCACAGCTCTCTCCAAATCCTTGGTGGGCTCCCTGGGACATAGCTCTGTCACTTCTCATTGTGCTCAGGGACAGCTCCTTTGGCCCTTGACCTGACTCCTTCCCATGGCTCCTTAGGTCAACCTCCCCAGCCCTGGCAGTAATGGTTCATGTACAGTTGACACCTGACAGCCTCAACTCCTGCCTGGTCCTCAACCTGCTAAATGAATCTAGAATCTGCACACCTTCAGGTCTGTTCTTGTCTCTCCTTCCCCAAGTGCTGACCCATCCAAGGGGCTATGAGCCCACTGTTACAGCCTTGTACTGCCCTGCACTGCCCTGGGCTGCTCCTGTCCATGCTTCCCTCCTGCTGCGAACCCGTGGTACCTACTGATCTTTTCTGGAATGTCAGGTGTTTGGATCCATGGTCTGTTGCTTCCCTCGCTGTGCATTCCAGGCTCCTCCTCTTCAGCACTGGGGACCTGAGAGCCCTTTCTTGTTACTGTTGAGTGATGCCTGTTGTATGAATGAGCTACTCGTGCCTATGCATTCGCCCACTACAGTGTCCTAGCTGCTTCCAGTCTGGGGGTCAGAACTAGATGCAGTCTGGTGATCAGGACTAGATACAGTCTGGGGGTCAGGACTAGAGGCAGTCTGGGGGTCAGGCCTAGATGAAGTCTGGGGGGTTAGGACTGGATGCAGTCTGGGGGTCAGAACCAGATGCAGTCTGGGGGTCAGGCCTAGATGCAGTCCAGGGGTCAGGACTAGACCACCTCTAAACATCCATATGCATCCTCTGCGTGCATGTAGCTGGCTACATACATGGGAGTGGTTTTGGGCCCGTGGGGTGAATGTACGTTGGGCTCTGTGCCATGCTGTATCCCAGCAGTGAGCTGGGATTCTTGCAGCTCCACCATCCTCCACTATTCAATATTTTGGGCTTTTTTTGATAGGTGCATGGTGGTTGACACACGTTTTGAGATTTCCTCTTGGAGGAATGGTACAGAGCAGCTTTGCCTGTGCTCGCCACTGCTTGGTGACGTTTCCGTTGTCCCTGTCTGAAGTGGGCTGTCTGTGTCCCCGCGGTGGGGTTTTAAGAGTTTCTTCCTTTTTGTATGTTTTGTGTACAAGTCTACCTCCGATCTGTGGTTTGCAAACGCTGCCTGCCAGCGTCTGGCTGGCCCTCCCCTGCTCCTGACAGTACCGTTGCAGAGCAGATGTTCCTAATGCTAGTAGAGTCTAATTTATCACACTTTTTCCTTTCATGGATTATGCATTTGGTGTTTTATCTAGAAACTCATCGCCAAATCCAAAATCGCATAGATTTTTTTCCTAAGACAAGTTTTATGTTATTGTGTTTTATATTTAGGTTTTGATCGGTTCCTAGTTAGTTTCTGTGAAGGGTGTGAGGCCTATTTCTAGATTCTTCTCCTTCTTTTTTCCCGCCTTTGGGACTCCAGTCAGCTCCAGTACCTCCCTGTCAGGCCCCAACACCACCCCAGCACCTGGCGGGGGTGGGCAGCTGGCACATTCAGGATGGCAGTGGGCTGCAGGTCCCTGGCTTCCCGTGACCCAGTGTCATCTACTCAGCGTCTGCGCTGCGAGAGCGTCTGGGGAAGTTCAGCAAGAGACCCTGACCATGCACGGCCCTTTCTAAATCACCGTCTCCTCTGAACCTTCCTGGAGCTTCAGTGGGGTCCTCAGACAGGAGTGCTGGCGGTGTGACCCTCAGTGCAGTGAGGGACGCTTTTTCCTTGGCATCTCCTGTGGTCAGCTCGTGAGGACTCCTGCAGGTCTGAGGTGCAGAGGCAGCTTTGCTGGCACAGGCTGCCCAGGCCCCAGATTCTACATCTGGGCACCCTCAGTGCTGCTTCTGCTCTCCCCGAATCCTTACCTCAACCTACAGCACGCACCCACCCATGAACCCCAAGGACCAGAAGGCAGAGGACTCTGCAGAGTAGGTCTGTAGTCCTGCTTCCTGAGAGCCTACAGTGTCTGTCCCCAGTCCCCTACCTGCACTTAAAAAAACAGGGCCAGGGCACCACTTGTAGCACTGGAGCAGGACCCTCAGCTACCTGCCCCTCACCAGGGTTGGTGCAATCACAGCAGGTGGGGACAGGTGCTGGCCGGGTGCTGCCACTGAGCTGCTGTTAGAGGCCCATGTGGGCCCCAGGGGAGTCTGGGAGCTGGAGCCCCTGCGGATGCTCCCAGGGGACCAGTGGCTGGTGCATTGACTCACCTGTTACTCCCACTGCCCAGGAGAAAAACCGAGGCTCAGAGTGGAGGGCATGACACTGGCCAGGGTGGACCCTGCTGTCCCTGGAGGCTGGGCTGCAAGGGACAAAGTACAGAAAATGACAGTGAAGCCTGTGATCTGATGTGAAGGCCCTGGTGCGGTCCGGCTGTAGTGGTTGGCTTGGGAGGCAACTCCCAGTGGCAGGAGAGTCAGGGGTCACTTGCCAGCACATATTACCTGGTTCTGTCTGTGCACTGGCTCAGGTGAGGCTCCTGGGGGCCTGCAGGAACCCAGCCTGTGGTTTGTTAGTACAACCCCTCCCTGGCATGCCCTGCCACACCAGATCCCAAGTCCTGCTGCTTTCTGGGTCCGCCACTCTCAGCCTCCGTGTGTGTGCATTCACCTCCCTCACCCAGGATCCTGAACCCGGATATCCACCTGGGGCCCAGCTGACCACCTTTTCAGAAGCTGCCTCCCCACCTGGCCTGTGTGCAGCTACCCCCAGCTGGGAGCGAGGTCAGCAAGGAGGGAGGGCGGGGTCTTGCACCCTGTGCAACTCCAGGACCCTCACCACCCTGCCTCCCAAGAGTGGAGCTGGAGCTCGACATTCTGAGGGGCACCCCTTGAACTGGTCAGGTGTGGAGGAGAGAGGCCACAGGAGCCAGCGTCGGGAAAGTGGGTCCCCTGTTAGCATGCCAGGCTCCTGAGAGGGGTTTCTTTCCAAGACAGCCTCTGCCAATAGCTTCCTGCCATGGCCAGCATTCCAGGAAATATCAGATGCTTCTGATTTTGCCAGTTGCTTCATGTGCCATGCATCCCCAGGGGTGAGGGTGCCAAAGTCACCAGTAGATAGAGGCAGTCAGCTCTGCGGTGCTCGGCCCAGGTCATGTGGAGTGAGCAGCCATCCCCTGAGAGCAAGGTAACCTGAAGAGGGAGGCCATCAAGGTCTGCAGAAAACTCTTGGCTGCTTGGCCAAGTGGGTGGCCTGGACTGTTGGGCCGTCCCCTGGTCCTGCTCTGAAAGGAAGAGTGGACAGACAGCCCATCCTGATGCTCGTACCTGGACCTGTGAGGAAGGTCGCTCAGCACTGAGGCCCTGCCCTGCCACGCACCGCTTCCAGCAGCCGCTCCAGCAGCCCAGGAGCTCCCCGCTCCCTGGGGTCTTGGCTCTTGCTGCCCCCAGGTGCACAAAGCACACTTCAGCTTAGCCTTAGTGCTCAGCGATGGCTTAAGACAAATGAATCCACTTAATGACTGAAGCAGGGACATGTTCACAGTGCAGGTGTGGGGCTGTGCTGCCATGTGTGTCCCTGGGCACCCGCAGATGCCTCTGCCCCACACCTTGGCCCTGGGCCTAGCCTCCCACACGTCCCGTGGCAGTCCTGGGCTGCCCCATGGAAGAGCCTGAGTGTGGAAAGGAAGGTTCCTGAGGGCCGCTGCACCTTGGCAGAGGTGTGCAGAGCCCCAGGCTGTGCACCGCTGCTGTGAAGCCTGCCCCTTCCTCAGGCCTCACCTCTCCCCCACACCGTGCTGCTCTGGCCAGTGCCCAACGATGACGTGGGCAAGCAGGGGTGGGGACATTCCAAGAAGGGCCGTCCCCGCCTGTTACCATGGCACCTAGGGACTGTGCTGCCTGCTCCCCATGCCTCTGGCCTGTGCCGGCTGGTCTCTGGTTCCTGGGCCACCGTGGATGCCTGACAGGGAGGAGGCCACCGCATGCCTTTAGTTGACCTCTGTGAAGTCTTAAACTAGGGTGTGATTACGAGTCTATGATGTTGTGCCAATAGTGTTCCAGGCCAGCTCAGAGGGGCCCTAGGGCCTCAGGGCCTGGCCAGGCAGGAGTGCCTAATTAACATGCACATTAGCAGCATAATTGACTGGAGCCCAGCTGGACAAGGCCTAGGCGCTCAGCCAAGGACGTCTCTGCGCAGCCCTGATTGCTTGGAGAAGGCGAAGGTGTCCACATCCTCTTCGCCATCCCTCCATCAAGGGCCAGCACATCAGCAGTGGAGCGGGGCTGTGGGGCCACCGCAAGACGTGCTGACTCCATGTCCCTGGAGAGAGTGCTCCCGGCCTCCCGGCTTTGGCGAGGGATGCGGACAGCTCCGGCGTCTGGGCAGGCAGTGCCTGGGTTCCTTTGTTTTGTGACTTGAAGCCAGCCAGGCAGCCTGCAGGACAGGCTTGCAGGGAGCCCGCACTGGCTTGCTGGGTTCCGATGATGACTGGGGTGCAGGGCGCACATAGAGAGGGCAGCCTGTGAGCCCGTGCTTGGCGTAGTGAATGGAGTCCACTCTGGGGGTCTGACCGCACTGTCCTGCTCTGCCCCCTCGAGGGAGGAGTGTGCGCTGGTGAGGGGTCACACCTGTGGCTCCCTCAGGTTTAGCTGCTACTAGGGACAGACAAGGTCTGGGCAGATCTGGCGCCTGCTGGGAGAGGTAGGGGAGCCCACAGCAGCTTCCGGGCCCTGGCCCCTCTGCCCAGCCAGGCCAGGGGTGGGCAGCCCGTCCTTGCAGGTCAGGTCTGAGCGTGTGAGGGCAGTAAAGCCACTAGTCAGGATGCAGCTCTGTGGCTTCAGGGACACACTGCTACACATGTGGGGTCTCCTGTACACTTCTGCAGGGCAGATGCCTCGTGAGGTCCCCCTGTGCCCAGGTCACAGCAGGTGTGTGCCTGCCAGAGACTCCAGGGAGGCCCCTCACTCCCTCCCAACTTCCCAAGGCTGTGGTTCCTGGGCTTGTGGTCCTTGCTCCAGCTCTGGGGGCATTGCTCACCCTCTGTACCCAGCATCTCACCTTCTTGTCCTCTGCAGCCACATGTCCCTGTGCCTCTCACTGGAGATGGTAAACCCTGGCACACCCTTGGTGTGCCCGGTACGATGCATGCTGTGTCTTGGAGGGAGATGGCGCCTGCAGCTTCGAGGATCTGGGAGAGGACACCTGGGGGCTAGTTTACCCTCTCCATGAGTGGAGTGGCCATCTGGGGGCTGATCCCCCCTCTGCATGAGTGGAGTGGACATCTGGGGGCTGATCCCCCCTCTGAATGAGTGGAGAGGACATCTGGGGGCTGATCCCCCCTCTGAATGAGTGGAGTGGACATCTGGGGGCTGGTCCCCCCTCTGCATGAGTGGAGTGGCCATCTGGGGGCTGGTCCCCCCTCTGCATGAGTGGAGTGGCCATCTGGGGGCTGGTCCCCCTCTGCACACGAGACTTGCTAACTCCCTTTTCCAAGCTTCCACCCTGTATTTTCCACAAAGGTGGGTGAGGAAGTAGCTCTGGGCCCCCAGCGTGTGCCCTGCTCTGTCCTGGGAGCAGGTTGTAATGGGGAGGGACGTGGGGGGTGCGAATGCTACCCCTGCTCCCCTAATGCATAGGGCATGGAAGAGGGACAGCATGAGGGACTGCGGCTCCAGCCCCTCTCTTCCTCCACTGTTCACCAACCGTTCTGTGCTCAGCTCTGGGCCTCGGGGAGTCTGGACGGAGCGGGTGCACTTTGCACTGTGTGTTCCTACAGCAAAGCACATCTGACCCCAGAGCAGGGCCCTAGGGAGCCACTGTGCCA
This sequence comes from Aplodontia rufa, assembly GCA_004027875.1. Classification (NCBI taxonomy): domain Eukaryota; kingdom Metazoa; phylum Chordata; class Mammalia; order Rodentia; family Aplodontiidae; genus Aplodontia; species Aplodontia rufa. The sequence goes on from PVKS010026621.1 coordinate 23,739, forward strand.
CGCGGGTGAAGTCCAGGGCTGCACTCACATGTAGGACATGGCCTTGCCCCTGTGTGCCCTTGCCCCTGTGTGCCCTGGCCCCTGTGTGCCCTGATGCGTTTGAATAAACCTCCGCCCTGGAACCCAGAGAGGGCAGGCGCATTGTGTCGTGGCCAGCCAGAGCATCCGGCCCAGACGATGCTGGCCTGGCTGCTGCTCCGCCTGCTCGTCTTCCAGCCTTGGGGAGCTGGGCCTGAGCAGCACTGTGGGTGCTGTTGACTCCCAGCTCCCTCCCTGCAGTGCAAGAGCTGCTGGGGAGGGCAGGGTTTGGAAGGCAGCAGGCCCTGGGGAGGCTGGCCTTTCAGCCTTAGTCAAATGCTGGCTCTTGAGAGGGTGCACAGGTACCCTCCTCCATGCTGAGGCCCCTAGGACCAGCCTTGGATGGCTTGTGGTCAGGCCTGTGACCGCAGGTGCCTGGTGGGGCATGTGCACACATCGGCTGTGTGTGGATGCACGTTGTGCATAAGGGCCTGGGTGTGGGCCTGTAGTGTGGATTGTGTGTGTATGAGTGAGATTTGTGCATGCAGGGAGTGTGGCGTGTAGTGTGGTGTGTGTGTACATAATAGGGCCTATGTGTGTGTGTGCACCCTGCCTGGCACCGCACGGGCACTCCCTGGCACAGGCCCGCTGGGCTGCACATAAACTCACATGCAAATCCTATGGCTCTGGGTGACCCTCAAAGTCCTAGGGCCAGTCGAACTGGCTTCTGGCTCCTTGGTCTCTGAACCACATTGGGGCATACTCAGGCAGTCACCAAGGGCCAACTTGGTGACTGTCACCCTTCACCTGTCCCTTGTCCCCTGTATCATGGGTCAACTTGCTCATCTTCCCAGGTCCCCTGTGTCAAGGAACAACTTGCTGGCTCTTATCCTGCACTTGCCCCTGGTCGCCTGTGCTAGGGACCAACTTGCTGGCTCTCACCCTACACCTGTCCCTGGTCCCTGCTCAGGGCACTTTCCCCAGACCTGGAATTGTCTCAGCTGGGTCAGGGGAGTCCTAGGGAGCCACCCTGGAGTCTGCAAGTCATACTGCACGAGAGTTCGGGGGACCGGTACTGACTCCATGCCTCTGGCTGGGTGGGCATCTGTCTTCTGCTCCTGGTCCCTGCATGTCCTTCTGTCCTGAGCAGATACCTCCAAGAAGCCCCAGTGGCTCACAGGGCTGGGATGCAACTCCCAACCAAGGGGAGAGCTCAGAGAGGGTCTGTGCCTCCCCTGAGGCCCCCAGATCTTCTCCTCCAGGAGTGACTAAGCCTGGGGTTCCCTGACCAGCCCTTGGAAGGCCAGGGCTGGGTGCACCACTGCATGGGCAGCTGGGCTGAGCCTTGTGCCCAAGGCCAGTTGTCCAGGGCCTCTGGAGGAGGGCCCACTGCAGATCCTGGTCTTGCTTAACTTCTTCATCCCCCTCACACTGTCATTCAGAGATAATCCTCGTCTGGCCATCACCACTCCATGGCAGAGTTGGACGTCACGATCTACCACTCTTCTTTAATGGGCTTTGTGATGGAGAATTAGATACTACGATTTAATAGAAACATTATCACTCAAATATTGAGACTTTAATACTTCTCCACATCTCAGAGAGTGTCTTTGCTGCGTGTTTTAATCTGCGCTCGCTGTGCCTATAGGATCAGGGATGAGACTAAGCAGCTGTCCCTTCATTTGTGAGTGCAGTGCAGAGCCCAATATTTAGCTCTCTCCACTTTGACAGCGGTCTCTTGTGCTGTGGTGTGCGTTGCTGTCTGGCCTTGACATCGCCTCTGCCTAGTGGCAGGGTCCTGGCACCTCTGAGGCTGGAAACCCCCACCACACCCATGGCAGGTCCCCAAGTCAGCTGGGCATGAGGCCTGCAGTACAGGAATAGGATTCGTGGAGTGGGAAGTGCCCCCACCAAATGTCTTCTTCCCAGAGTGCTCAAGAGGGGATGACTGTCCCGAGGACCCTCCCAGTGCAGGGCAGGGCCGTGCTGGCTCTAGGGAAGGGCTCCTGGGCCTCTCCGGGCACCCTGTCCCATGATGTAGTCAACATGGGCAGGTAGGCAAAGCCAGGGTGGCCAGCTGTAGGACCTGGCTTAGTGACCCTGGGATGGCTGAAGGAAGATCGAGTGATTTGTGTCACTCAGAGTGGACTCCCAGGGTCTCTTGTGTATCCTCACTCACACTTGCTGTGTGGCCTCAGAGGCCCTGCAGTGTTCAAGACAGCATCTTGGAGGGGAGCTTGGTGCCTTCGTGTGCACATATGCGTACATGTGTCTGTGTGCATTTTGCACATGTATGTACATGGGTATCTGAGTATACCTTGCACATGTGTGTGCATGCATGTACATGTGTCCATGTGCACCTTGTACATGTGTGCACATGTGTGTGTTCAGAGCAGTGAGTGTGGGCCTGATGGGCCAAAGCAGAGCCGGGTAGGCGTGGTCCCTCTCCAGGCCCACCACCTCGGGCCCTCCTGTGTCTCAGCCTCAGGCCATGTTAGTCGCAGCGTAATCTCATAGCCGTGCTTTGTTCGAAGCCGTGGGCAGCTGTGCTCCTTTGGTCTGTGTTACCTGGTGGTCTCAATGGCCCTCATGTTGGGCTCTTTTAGGACTTCACTGAAATCTTTCACCCGTGCCAGCGCGCGCACGCTGAGTGTGGTGCCCTCACAGTGACAGGAGAAGCACTCACAGTGCCTCCGCCAGCACCGCAGGCTGAGCCGCTCCTCCTATCTGCTCCAGCCAGCGGATCCACGGCGAGCAGTTCCTCCTTAACGCCTTTCTTTGGATTTTGCAGGGAGTGTGCTTTCCTGGTAATGCTTGGAGAACAGAGCCACATGCACTGTAGTGGTGCCCATAGCTGGGACATTTCAAGGGAGTCCCTGTGTCCTAACACAAACCCACGCTGGGGTAAGCGCCATTTCAGGCTGTAGAAGAGGTCTGCAGGCCTGGCAATGGGCCAAGGCTGGCCAGCCCAGGGACTGAGCCCTCCCTGCAGCCTGGGAGCCACGAGGGTCACAGGCCAACCCAACACTGCACTAATGGTGCAGCTCAGCCAGTGTGAGCTCAGGGCTGAAGTCCAGGGTAAAGGACAGGGTGGCCCAGCTGGGCTGTCACCTCCCAGCCTGGTGTTTGACTGTGTTTAAGACATCTTGTGACATTCCTCCCTCGCATCCAGCTGAACAGCACTTGGCCAGCAGGATCCCTTCCTCCTTTCCCAAGAGCTGTGGTGTTTCCTGTCCTGTCCCTCTCGGTCCCTGTCCTGGAAGCTGTCTGGGGGCAGGGCAGGTACTCAGGGTCTGTGGAGAGGTCATGTCTCTACTGCTGCCCTGGTGTCACTGATAGTCCTTGGCTGGGCATGGAGTGGGGACAATGCATTGAGCACCAGGGATACCTGGTACCTGACCTTGGTGATGTTCTCTGGTTTCCCAGCTTTGACTTCCTAGAGACACGTATTTGGAATTTGTAGATCTCGTCACCCTCTTCGCCTAGGTGGAAGTGATCGCTCTGCGGGTTCCCTGAGAGGTTCTCCGCCCTGGCGTGCTGTCCTCACCTCCAGGAAGCTAGCTCCTCTGGGCCAGAGGGGACCCCCAGGCTGTGTGCTTTTTGATCGGATGGTACGAGAGCAACTTAGCTGAAATCTGCTTCCCGCAACCAAGAACCATTGCCTCCTCCCCAAGGTGCATCAAGAGCTTAGAACGGCTGACCTCACTGGCCTCGGGCTCCAGGAGACTCTGGTGGCCTTCTGTTGAGGCCCACTGCAGAGCTCCACCCTGTCACAGATGAGGAACAGGGTTGCTGCTGGGGGAGTGGCCTTCCCAAGCTCCGCCAGGCTCCTGGCTCCCACGAGCCACCCTCTGTACCCCATGAGGGTTCCATGGCCGTCTACAGATGCCTGCACCCATGTCTGTTCTCGGCTCCAGGGGCAGCCCTGCAGGCCCAGCCCAGAGGTGGTGCTGCATGCTTTGGCCCACTGAGAATACCGTCACCTGCCCCCACCTGTCCTCAGGGGACTTCAGAGGGGTCCCAGAATGCCCCATCTCTCCCTGCCCTGACCTGCATATTCTGAATGCTGCTGGATCCAAGGCCAGCCCTGGCAGCTGATGCGGGTCCTAGCCCTGATGACTGTGGATCCCCCGTTTTAATTGTACCTGGAACACCATGCTGACATTTCTGACTGTCAAATGCCATCCTCGGCCTGGGACTGTCAGTCACTTTGGATCTTTATTCTGTCATCCATCATCAGACATCCTCCCAGATTTATGTCGTGGCCCCATCGGGTTAATGGCTGCTCTATCTTTGTGTCTCTGGGTGGGGGTTGTGCTGCTCAGGAGGGCCTGGCCAAGGTCCCAGCCAACCCCAGAGCCTCCTTCCTGCCTGAGAGTGACGGGCACTGGCCGTGGAAGGCCATCCTTTGCTGCAGTCTCTGGAGCCTTGGGTCTGGGCCGGGCCCACTGAAACCTTGCCCAGGTATGGATGGCCCTGCTACCCATGCCCCAACCCCTGGGAAGGGGGTTGGCACAACTTGCCTTTAGGACACTCTATGGTCCCTCTTGAAAACTGGGCCCAGCCTGGGTGCTGAGGCCCTGAGGGGTGTGGAACTGCTGGGCCTTCTGTTCCATCCAGCCTGGTGTTTGGGGGCCTGGCCAAGTGCTGCCTCTTGGCAAAATGGGTGGCTGGAGAGGACAGGTGCCCACG
>PVKS010026622.1:0-28440 GCA_004027875.1 Aplodontia rufa
GGTGGTCTCTCAGGCAGCTTTGCTCCTGGCTGCTGCTTGCTGTTTCCATGCTTCTTCTCTGGCTGCTTCAGGACAGGGCTGCTTCCTTGCTCGCTCGCTCACTTGCTTGCTCGCTTGCTTGCTTGCTTGCTTGCTTGCTTGCTTCTGGACAGGGCTGCTTCCTCTTTGGCTGCTTTCTCCTTGGGCCACTTCTCTCGCTTGCTGTCTGGCTGCTACTCTATTTATCCATTACAACAGCCAATAGGGGTATAGTGAAACACGTTTATACTATTGTACAAATGAGTGACCAAATAGCTTAGTCCTGCGGTCAGGCATTACGTCATTAAGGAAGATACAAGCCAGCTGGGTCAGAGTTGTTTACCACCAATTCTTCTACAAGCCAGCTGGACCTCATGTTGGGGGATCCCCAACAGGAAACATAGAGTTGTGGGGAACCCAAAGGGGGAAACCATGGAAATAGCATCAGCATGGCTAGCTATGTGAATATCCATTTGTTCTTAATTGTTTGATAATGATGCTGCTTTTAACTGTAAATCCATATTCAACAAATAAAAAAAATCGAGTTTGATAGTACTCCCTTGGATTTTAGATCCTTGCTCCATGCTTTATAGAACTCTGTTGATAGGTGCTGCTAATATGTTCATAGTGTTTGGTACTTTCTTTATTAATTTTTATTCTTTTAAAATATTGTTCTTTATTCCTAATAATACTTTTTGTCTCAAAATCTCTTGCCTGCTATTAGCACAGCCACCTCAGTTCTCTTTTGATTACAGTTTGCATAGAGTTTCTTTATAAAAACTTTTAACCTATTTGTGTGTTTGATCCAGTCTGTGGTTAGTAAATGGTAGGATTTACATCTGCCATTTTGATATTTATTTTTCATTTTTCTTTTGCATTTCTCTTCCCCTCCATTCCTGCCTTTTTAAATATGTGTTCAATGGATATTTTCCAGTGTACCATTTTATTTCCTTTGCTTTTCTATATTTTATAGTTCTTTTCTTTGTGTTTACCCTGAGAATTTCAGCCATCATCTCAATTCCAAATAATATTGTTTGCATGAATCAATTTTAGTTTCAACAATATACAAAAAATTTTGCTCCTATATAGGTCCATTTCATTTCTACTCCTTTGTGACCTCATTTTTCATAGGAATGGCTTCTTTCTATCACAGTCTACATTAGTAGACTGATTCCTCATATCCCAAGGATCTCCCTGATGGATATGGAAAATTACCAAAAGCCACTCAGCCAGGCAGCAAACTACTTTGCTCACTGTTTCAAAATCTACAGACTCAGGCCCTCATAGGAACCTATTGCCTCCGGCCCTTATTAGAGGATCACCTACTCTACTGAAAATCTCAAATTTATATTTACTGCTTCATGCAAATTCTTTTAAACCAGAGTGGAAATAAGAATTAGAAAAATAGATTTTTCGTCTTTATAGTTGCCTATGTAGTTAATTTACCAGCTCTCTTTATTTACCTATATGATTTAGAGTTACTGTGTAGGGTCCTTTCACTTCAGTCGAAAGGGCTTCTTTGGTATTGTTATCAGTGCTTCATTGTCTTCATTTTTGTTTATCTTGGAATATCTATATTTTTCCTTCATTTTTAAGGATAATTTAGTTGAACACAGAATTCTTGATTGACAGTGTTTTCTTCTAGCACTTTGAGTATCATCCTTCTCTCTTCTTACCATCAATGTTTTCTAATGACAAATTAGCTGTTATTAAGCAATCCTTGTATGTAGTCAGTTTCTTCTTTTTGACACTTTCGAGATTTCCTTTGTTTGGGGCTTTCAGCAGTTCAATTATCATGTGTCTGAGAATGTGTCTTTGAATTTGTCCTATCTGGAGTTCAATACATGTCTCAGACATTTTTTTTAGCCATGATTTCTTCAAATACCATCTCTGTATCCTCATCCCGACTCTCCACTCTGTGCTTCTGGGATTTCCATTACATAAATTTTAGCATCTTTGATGTATCTCAGGTCTCTTGTATTATATTGCTTTTTGTTCTTCATTCTTTTCTCTCTCTCCTTCAGGCACAATAATCTTTTTGTTGCTGGTGGTGGTGATGTTGAAAGGGTTCATGTTGGTCAGACTGGTCTTCAGGTCCTGACCTCAAGCAATTCTCCTGCCTCCATCTCCTGAGGAGGTGGGACTATGGGCTCACAGCACTGTGCACAGCAGGGATGTAATCTTGATTTATCTATCTTCACATTTACTTATTCCATCCTTGCCTGTTCAGATCTGCTCTTGAGGCCCTCTACCAATTTTTTCCCCTGTTACTGTACTATCCAATTCTAGAATCTATCTGTGTATGCACATGTGTATGTGTAAATATTTTACTGACATTCTTTTTTGGGTAGAACATTGTCCTCTTTTCTTTTATTACTTTATCCATGCTTTACTTTTTAAACATAAATATCAGCTTCAGTTTTTTGTTTAGTAATGCCCAGCCTTTCCCAAGGACAGATTTTGTTGAATACCCTTTCTCCTGTGCATGGGCACCCTTATAAACCTCAAAGATATTTCTGTTAAAAATTTGTTGTTTAAAATAATATGGCAACTCTGAATATCAGATTCTCTCTCCCTAACCAGGTTTTGTGATTGTTTGTTCAGTGACTTTTCTGAACTAATTCTTTGTTGTGTGGCCACTGAAGTCCCTCCACAGATTACTTGCCAGTTAATGAATGGATAGAGATTTTCTTAAATACCAGGGACAGATGTGCCTCCTAGTCATTGTTGAGGGCCTCTGTCTGCATGCTGGGCACACTGTGCTGGGTAATTCACAGTCCTGACTTGGCCTCATTTGTAGCTCTCACAGAGTCTCAGAGTTAGACAGAGCCAAGACCTTCGGGCCTTCTGAGGTGTCTCCAGAGCATTTTCACAGCCCTATGTGCATGTGTGTTACCTTCTAGATCCCCTACAATAGACCATCGAGCTCTGTGTTAGGTCAAATATAGGCAGCCTTGCTAGCAGGATCATCCAGGAAAACACCAGGCAGGTCAAATAATGAAAATTCTCTGATATTAAGACTTTGAATGAGCTCCAGTACAATTCTGCTCCCTCCGGTCATTGCTGGTCTACTGGGTTTTATAAACCCTGATTGCGGACTGGTGTAGTTTAAAGCTAACATGGTCCTGAGGAGGGAAGTGTATGTGAACAGGACATGTTGAAATGCCACAGTGCTCTCTACTTGAATCTGCTATTAAATAATTCACAGGATTTCTAGTGTTCTGAATAAGTATATTCTGACAATTAGTAACAGCATTCTTGTTACTTTGTTGGAGGAGAGGATCCTTACTGTGCCCTTTTGTTAGTGTCCTTTGACACTTTCTTTTTCAGTATACTTCCATGGTACCAATGAAGCTGGTTAGGCCCACACTGATAATACAAAATAGAATCCCCATTGCTATCAGCAAGAATTTCAGATTCCTGTGGCCCCAACTGAAGACTGGAGTCAGATTAGTAAATGGAATAAGCTGGAGAGAGAGAAAAACATGGTTTGCAAATGAACTGTTTGAAAATTTGACTGTGGAGTGGTGGTGTTTATTGCTGATGATGAGATCTAGGGAATGAGTACAAAAGATATTAGAGAAGGGAAAGTTTGAGAATTAAAAGCCCAGTGTGTTGAAAAATCCCCTATGGTAAATTTTGACTTCACTAGAAATTTATTCCAGAAGTAGGGTTAAATAAGGAGTGACAGGAAACCAGAAGCTTTGAGGAATGCAGAGTAGTGACGCAGATGTCATCTGACAATGGCATTAAGGAGGTGGTAATATGTATTTGAGCTCAATGATACATGGTTCTGGTGGAGTTCTAGGGAATTAAGACAAAGGAAGGTCGAAATGGCTGTGAAAAGCAATGAGAACACTTACTACCTGAGGGTTCTTGGCAGGAGAAATGTGGGGAAAAGAAGATCTTAAAGAGAGGGCTTTTGGGGTGGCAGTGTTAATAAAGGAGGTCCAGATTAGTGACATTTGTGGGAAGCACCTCACAGGACACAGTGAGGTGGTTGCAGGCTGTGGGAGGACATGGAGCTGGGGTCAGTAACAGTGATACAGTGTCATGTTGGGTCTTAGTGTAGGAATAATGAAGTGATGGGAGTGACAGTGGCTTCTCAGAAGCATGAAGATCTCCAGAGCCCAGGCTTTACTCTAGCAGAGGGCAGGAATCCAACTGAGGGTCCTCTCTCACAACTGAATAACTCTGGCCCTGCGAGGGTGGCCACACCAGTCCTTAGTCTGCCTGTCACTTCCTGTTCCTGTGACCTGGTTCTTCACAAGTCCTAATGACAAACTCTTCCCCAACCACTATCCAATTCTTAGCTCTGTTATCTCTGAAAAGGGCTTACAGACAATACTTCTTTGGTTCATCCTCTGCATAGAAGAACAGATCTCTTCATTTTTTTTAAAGGTAGAGAAAGAGAAAATCAACTTTATTTTTTTCTTCTGAGTCCTTTTTTTTTGTTGTTGTTGACACTAAGTTGTGTATGTGGTGCTAGGGTTCAAACCTGGGTCCTCATATATGCCAGACAAGCACTCTACCACTAAGCCACCTCTCCAGCACCCCCAGATCTCTTCAGTTAAACATCAAATTTCTGTAAAACAGAGGAAAGCCTTCATTAAGGCATTTCTTATACATACTTATACTTCACCATCTAGTCCAGGCATATCTTAACCCCTTCCTTTACTATAACATATACAACACATGGTACTCCAGTGAGGGACAGTTTCCCTGGATGCATCCAGATCTTGATGAAACCTCAAAAACAGATATAACTATATGATCATGCCTTGTGAGATCCACAGGAATTAACTTAACTGTTACTTACACACTGATAATTATTCTTGTTAAGGGATTTTACATCATGAATGCTACCTATTGAGTGTGATTCTCAACTTCCTAAGGGTAATAGCAGACCTTTCTGTCCTGGTTTTAAAAGCACATAATGGGGAAGAGTGATAAAATTTTCAGTGATTATCTTCCATCCATCCACTCTAATATTTAAATCATTTTCAAATTTCAGTACTTTGCCAAGACACAAATTGTAAGACCCATCTTACAATTGAGAACATCATTGTCATAATCACACACACAATGACTGCACTTGAAAGTTTGGAGCCTGCCCTGCTTTTTATATGGTCAAGTAAAGTCTTTAGGCAGCAAATGGAAGGTATTTCTTTATATCGTAGAAACCTCCAGTGAAAGGTGTTTTCTTCTCCAGTAGCTATCAAAGTTCATCAGGCTTGCATACTTATTTTATGATATCAGTCAAATTGATCGATTTCTCAGGACTCAGTTTCCAGATCTTCAAATACATAAAAAGTACTTAGAAGTGCTCAGTAAAAGTTAGTTTCTGGGTATAAGCTATTAAACTTACAGTTCATTTTGTGATATGGACGTTTTCTCTCTCATATAATGTCACTAAGATGCATTCCATAGGGTATACTAAACATTGAAGTTGCTTTATTTAAAAATGGAAGGGTCTTCAGAATCTTCTGTACTGTCTCATTGAACCCTCTTAAGTAGAAATGCTCTCTTCTTCATCCCTATTATTTTTGATATTGCTACCATGTATATGGTGTAGGTCTAAACCCCTTGACAAGCACTGATCTGAGCACTTTCTATATGCCAACTTACTGAATCTAAACAGCAACTTTCTCCATTTAGTAATAGCATCACTCCTATTTTGTAGAGAAAGGTGAGGCATGGTTCATTTTGGAAACCTATTCATAGTTGTTGGAAGTTCCAGAGGTAGAATTCATACCTAAGTCATCTGGCATTAGGAACCTGCACAAATAAATGTCAACCTTGTAACTGACGGAGTTACAGGTACAGTTCCTCATATGCATCTAGGGCAGCACACCAACCCTCTCAAACAATCCATGACTATGATGTGACTTCTGGAAAACTCTACACAATGACTAATTTGCTGTTTCATTTATTTATTCATCAACTAATATCTTAATAGTGTTTCTAGCACAGTTCTAAACTCTGGGTTACAGCAGTGGAAAAAACAGAAAAGACTGTTCCTTTCAAGGAATTTGTGTCCTACTGAGAGAAGCAAGTCTTCAAGAAAATTCATAAATTATATAATATGTGGAAGGACAACAAAAGGTATGGAGTAAATACTGCATGGAGGAGAATAATAATATATATATATAGGGAGTGGTTCAATTTTCAATAAAGCAGTTGGGAAAGGAGCCATATGAGGAAAATTATTGGAAGCAGAAAATGGCAAACTCTCTGGGCTTCTGAAAAATGAACATTCCAAGCAGAGAACAGTCAAGAGGGCCCACAAGGAGGCCGTCATGTCTAAATCAGATAGATTGGAATGGGTGGGTCACATTTACAGACTTTCATGTGGACTTTGTGCTTTCTGAGTCAGGTGAAAAGCCATAGGAGTGTTTTAAACAGGGAGCAGTATCATCTGACTGGCAGATTTAAAATATCATTTTCTCTGGCAAATGGAGACGAGGATACATGAGGCAGGTGTAGAGGCAGGTGGTGAGAGGGAGTTTGCATAATCCAGGTAAGGTATGATCCTGCCATGGTTCAGGCTGGTAACAGTAGATGTGAGTAGCAGTAAGTGTCTAGATTTATGCTGAAGATGGATTTAATGACATTTCCTGGAAGATGTGATTGCTGAGTGTGAGAGACACAGAGGAATCAAAGATGACCTTTTGATTTTGTCTTAGCCAAATGAAAGGAAGGAGTTACATCAACTGAGATGGGGATAATTCCAGATAGGTCCAATTTGGTTGAGAGTGGGGAGAGCACACCAGTTTACCTGATATATGAGTTTGAGATGGCTATTAGCTGTCCAAGTGAACATGTTTAATAAGAAGTTGGACATGGGAGTGGTTTTCATACTAGTGGTACAAGGAATGAGTATACACATTAAGTAGACTTAGGAATGAATTCTGATTGATTTCCCCATGGAGATGTTAAGAAGAAAAACCAGTAAGGGATCATGTGACAAAATGAACAGTGAGGAAATAAGAAAACTATAAGAATATGCATGTTTAGCAGCAAAAGGTAGGAATTCAAGGAAAAAGGAGAGACCAGTTTCATACGCAGCAATACACAGGTGATTGTTATAAGAATAGCATTCAGAGATGTAAGGCCAAGGTTAATTGGTGTGGGTTCAATAAAGAATTGAAGGAGAGCAACTGGAGATAATCAAAGGTTCTTTATGGTGGGAGAAGCTGCATTATTTGCACTTGTTGATGGGAAATAGAAGTTTCAGGAGAGAGTCGGGATAGTGCACCTATCAAGAAGAAGCTAAGGTTCTCATGTACTGGAGAAGGTGTTGACTCACATCAGAAAAGGAGATCCAGGCTGGGGATCAAATCTCAACCCAGGGATTGAATCTCAGGGCATCTGTTCCCTCAATGAGTACCTTCAGATAAGTTGTTTAACCACTCTGAACCTCTGGGGTGCTTGAAAAATACTTTAAACAGTACTTAACACATGGTAAGGGCTCAATTAGCTACTGTTGTTCTAAGAACAGAGCTTAACAATTTTGCTGGTAACAAAAGAGAAACTTTTAGCTGTTTCTTGCATTAATTGTCTCCAGCATGCTTTCTAAATTTTGAGCTAATCCTCTATCCTTCGCCATGTTTTCCAATAGCGTGCACGGATTTGTGTATTTTGTACACATTTTGCTTAGTACATGACATGGACTGCTCAGGAAGGTAATTATCCCAGCAAACTAAGCTGCATGAAAAGATAAACTGCTTAGTGGATTAAAATTGCATATTTTATATAACCCAGTGGCATAAACATCCTCGTTCCGCTTGTTGCATGTCTCATAAATCTCTCCAGGACATCTCCTGCCACTCTTTTGAGCTTTTCCATCTTCACCTTCTTTTCTCTGGTGGTGGCAAAAGAGACTCAGGGAACATCCCTCTGGCACCACTGTTCCCTGTCTCTAGGAGATGAGCTATGATGACACCTGCCTCTCACGGAGGCATAGGGGTTGTGACAATTCAATAGACTGGAAAAATAATTGAAAGAGAAAACCAACAATTCTTCCCTCCCTCTGGGGAGGAGGAGGGGGTTTCATTACGGTCTTAGATGCTTAGGAGCAGTTTTTACAGGGTTTTCTACCGGGCAACCTTCATGTACCATGGTTAATAAAAGAGACAACGTAGCTAACTAAGACATGGGTGCTTGTTCCAGAGCAGCCTTTCTAGTTTAACTGACTGTATGGTTGTGACTTCTGTGCTGGCCCTGGCAGTTTGCAATAAGCATAGGAAAACCATTCAGAGAACTGAACAGAGTGCTGACCACATTCTCTGATTGTTGGACAAAATAGGAAAAAATGGACTGAAGTGAGGCAAGGGAGACTGCATTTGAAAGAAGAATGGCTTTATTTGCTATGTCAGGCACAAAAGGCAAACAGTGTGTCCCAGAGATATCTGTTAAGATTCCACGCATTCCACGGTTCCTGAGTGAGCATGGCCAAGCACCTAGCCCATCCCTGTTCCCCATCCTAGTGTGAGCATTGGGAACCTTTGAAGGCTGGTCCTCCAAACTGCGTAGTGTACTCTTTTCTTCACCCTTTTTAGTAACTTTAGTTTGTTGTTTCCTTGACTTTCTGTTTCCTATTTCACTGCAGTAGCTATAGTGGCTGGCACATAAGTACTCAAATGCTGAATGAAGAGCTAAAGTCTTGACATAAGCTTCATACATTTGTTACAGAAAACACAATCTATGAAAGCTCAAAACTCAATTTGGAGTCCACATGTCCATTCTCTGCTGTCAATATTGGAAGAATCTGTGACTCTTGTCTTCACGAGTACAGGATATATGTGTCCCTTGTACTCAGAACAGAGCATGGCACATCACAGGCTCTGAGTAAGTACCAAGTAGCTAACAAGTTTCAACAAATGCTAAGGAAGGAGGAAGGTTGTTTTATTCAGTTTTTGTGTTGCTCTAACCAAAAGATCCGATGAGAATAATTCAAGGAGGAAAAGTTTATTTGGCACACATGGTTTCAGAGGTCTTAGACCAGGCACAGCCAACACCATTGTTCTGGGCCCAAGACAAGGCAGAATATCATGGTGGAAGAGCATGGCAGAGGAAAGCAGCTGAGGACATGAGTCAGGAAGCAAGGAGAGCTCTGCTCACCAGGGATACAATATAATCCCCACGGCCACTCCCCAGTGAATAGTCTCCTAGCCACCCCGTACCTGCCTACAGTTACCACCCAGTCAATTTATATCAGTAGATTGATCCACTGCTTAGGTTACATTCACATAATCTAATCATTTCGCTTCTGAAAGTGAAATGAGCTTTAGTGGGTGACCTCACATCTAAATCATAACAAGGGTGAACAAACAGGATGAGAAATCCAGAAGAGTCTTATGAGATGACAGTGTGTCCTGAGACCATATTATCTGCACTTTTCTTTTCAAGGAGAGAAGATCAGGGAGAGAGAGAAATAAATAATCAATTTTATTTAGTTTCATCATGTGGCTTTCATTGCTCCAATACTTTGTTATGTGGTGCTGGGGTTCGAACCTGCATCCTTGCACATGCTAGGCAAGCATCATAACTGCTGAGCCACCACTCCAACCCTTACCTGCACTTTCTAACTCTGTATGTGCCCCTCAACCTCCCACTTATAATTAACTCTAAATCACACATTCAACCTGTCCACAGATTTCTAATTGAGTTCCTTAAAACAAAGTCTATCAAACTCATGTGCCATGACTCAAAGATTGAGGGCATGAGGCCAGAGTGTTGGCACTGGAAATGGTGCTCCTTGGCCATGCTGCAAGGGAAGCCACCTTTAAAGTTTGAAACCTTGCCATGTGGAAAAGGGAAATGAGGTTTCTATTTCTTTCTAGAAGGGAAAGTTACAAGAACACATATCTCACTTTAATGTAAAAGCATCAACAGAAATTGAAGGATACTTAGTAATACCATGAACTCTTACAAGAAAGGGTTTAAACAAGGTCCAGGTGGTTGTTGATAATATCAGAAAAAGATGTTTATTCAGGGAAGAGAACAGTTAAGATCTTTAAAATCCTTTCAATCTGAAAAGCAAGTTTTCAAGACACAAATCTATGATAGTAAGTTACTAGAAGGAATATAATAATGGCTGTAATTTTTTAAGGACTGAATGTATATGTTGTGGTTTAGATATGAGATGTCCCCTAAAAGCTCATGTGTGAAACAATGCAAGAAAGTTTAGAGATGAAATGATTGGGTTATGAGCCTTAACCAAATCAGTGCATCAGTCCACTGATAAGGATTAACTGGGTGGTAACTGTGGACAGGTAGGGTGTGGCTGGAGGTGCGCCATCGGGGTTTATATTTTGTCCTTGGTGAGTAGAGCTCATGCTCGTGCTTTCTCTCTCTGCTTCCCAGTGACAATGTCCTAAGCCAGTTTTTTCCTTCATACCTTTCTGCCATGATATTTTTCTGCATCTCAGGCCCAGAGAAATGCCAGCTGTCTATGGACTAAAACCTCTGAAACCAAGAGTTCCAAATAGACTTTTCCTCCTCTAATTGTTCTTGTTGGGTCTTTTGGTCATAGCCACGAAAAAGTTATCTGAAACAATATGTGAGGCTCAAAACAAACCCTTTACACTAATTAACATTATCCTTACAACACCTTTATGAGAGATGTGCTGTTCTTTTACTTTAAAGTTAAAGAAAATAAATTCAGGTAGCTCCCTCAAGGCATCTACTTAGTAAGTCTCAGCTGGGATTCAAACCTGGCTTTCTGACTCTAGGACCTGCACTGTTAACCACTAAACTTATTGCCTCCTCCTACGAAAGAAAATAATTAGCTCCTAAGAGGAGTGAAGCTCTTGCTTTTAAATTGGAAAACTCAATAGGCTTCTCTCAAGAAAGGATATTTTGGATACAACCTTCTTCAATAGGGGTAAAAGCCTTTGAAATAATCCTTAGAAGGCAATTGTGAGAGTCAACACAAGATTAAGAAATTAACTATTTCTATCAGCAGCTATTGAGATTTGGGGGTTATTTGTTACTGCAACATAATGAAGCAGAAGCTGGCTAGTGTTATATGTAAGTTTGTTTCAAAAGGGCTGTTAAGATGCAAGAAGAGTGGTAGAGGCTAAAAATGAATGACATTTGTAGACACTGAAAAGGTAAAAGGAGGGTAAATATGTTGGAGATCTCAAAAGGCTGAAGTTTCCTGATTAAAGGAAAGGGTGGCACCAGAGGAAACTGGGGAAAAATTAGGCTGGGTCCAGATCACATAGGTCCTTCTAAGCATTTTAAAGCATTAGATCTAATCCTAAGTACATTATAAGAGCCAAGGTTCAAAACGGTAATCTTTGTGAAAGTGACAATTTTGCTTGGAAAGCTGTAAACAATCACAGGTATGATATATTTTACATTAAAAAATTCAAGAAACTCTTAGAGCTTGGTGCATTGAAAGTTATAGTCACCTACCTCTTCACTTCTAAGTTTTCTAGCACATCTCTCTGAAAAGATACTTTCCCAAGTAATTACACCATTGTTATGATAGCAAATAAAATTAAAAACTAGAAAATGTTTGACAAATTTTATAAGAAAGTTACAAGGAAATAGATTAAAAAAAAACAAATAAAACTGAGCCTCACAAAAAAGACAGTCCCAAACAGAAAAAAAAATAATAATTCTTTGAAAACCCTGCATATTTCATAAGAAACACTTACATTAACCAAGCACATTAGAAACACATTTCCACAGAAATTATATAGTTTAGCACTCTCATTCTTGGTAGAAAAACCAATATGTCACCAAGTCTTGATTTGCAGAATAGAGCATAGAAATCATGTGTGTGGCCTCTAGCATCTCTGAATGTCACTGGGAAAGCTTGAGGATTTCAAGGGCAACAAGAATCAACATAAGACAAACTGTAACATAAGAATCAACATAAGACAACCGCAACAAGAATCAACATAAGACAAACATAAGACAAATTGCTGCTTCTCCAGTTAATCCATTTTTAATATGTCAGCATAAGTACAGCACTTCATCAGTAACTTTCATCTCTGTCAACTTTCCAGATATCTCCACTTGGAATAGTTGATAACCAATCATCCATTTATGTTTCTCTATAAGAAACATCAAGGCCCAAACATAATTTAGAGTCCTAGGCTTTGGCATGAGGCAGTCTTTAAAGCCAGTGTTTTAGCCATAGGTCAAGTGGGTATATTCCTTAAGACAGTTTAATACAGCTGCAGTATTAGAGCAATTTATTTTCAGACCCTGTACCAATTCCTTCTCTTTCTTCATCCCTAAATGCCACAATGTGATACATTTATGGGAGTCCTGAAAAACTCTCATATTATAGGAGAAAGAAGAATAAAACAACCAAACATTACTATGTGACTACAAGTTGCAATAAATGGCATTTGAGGGACTGGAGTGGTTGCTCAGTGGTTATGGCCCTTGCCTGGCATGCTTAAGGACACTCGCTCAAACCTCAGCACCATGTACACAACAAAATGTTAGAACAACAAACACCACATGAAAAACTAAATAAAATTGATTCTCTCTCTCTCACTGTCCCTCTCTCTTTAAAAATAAAACATGTCATTTAAACATAGTAATAAATGTACATGCATTTAAAACTATTGATTTAAATCGGCATCACTCTCTGAACATAGCCCAAAAAATACATTCAAAACAACTTTATTTTGGACCCTCATCATCTCTCCCAGCACTCTGTGTATCTAGTGGCCTACAGAACTCTGTTTCTAAATTCTCATGGGCCAATACCTGACACTTATATTGAAAGAATAGTAACTGGGCAGCCCCTCTGTGTGAATACCACATAAGGCATAGGATTCTGTGTGCCACTGTTTGGTTTTTGATGGCGGTGGTTAACCCTCTCTATTTTCCCATCAAATTCAGAATTGGTAATGACACAGGAGGAAGATGAGACCCAATATTTTAGCATATGTCTGGAAAACTTTGAGTGAGAGAAGGAAGCTGTATTCACCTCCTCATATAACCCAAGTTACATTTGACTGCCATTTTTTGTTGTTTTTGTTTCGTTTTGTTGCATTTCTGCCTCAACAAGAGAGGGTGATTTTCTTTATGAAGTGAGAAAATACTGAGGGGAGAAAGAGTAGGAATTTCCTGCCACATACATCACCAAGATCCTATTTTATAAGCCAGCGGCAATGTGGGGATATCGAAGAAATGATCCACTTGTAGTCTAAAATTGAACTCATGAACCTACTTCAAATTACTCCCAAGTGACTAACTTCTTCTGTTGACTGAGGTCAACATCTTAACCCAGACATCAGGAATAGAAAGTTTAAGCTCAACTTTAACCCTGTACTCTCCCTCAGTTCAAACATCCAATGAATTACTGAGCCACAGAGATTTTCACTTCTGAATTTTTCTTGATATCCTTTTCCTCTTTGTGACTCCACTGTTCCAAAGTTGCTTCCAGTTCTCATCCCATGTGTCATCAACTCAATCAGTTCCTCTTGTGTTTAAAGCAAGAGCCATGAATCAAATTGTGTGGATTCCAAGTTGGTATTCATATGAGGCGATGTGATCTTAGGAATGTTATGTAACTTCTGTGAGATCCAGTTACCCTGTCTGTAAAATGGACATAGTAGTATGTATTGTATAAGACTGCAATGATGATTAAAGGAGATAACGTAAAAAAAATCTTCAGCATAGTATCAGCAATATAGTAAAAGGCACTGAAATGTCAGACACCATTATGAGTATTTATAATTAGTATGCTTAAATTTGCCAAGCAAGTTTTTAGATAATACCTATAATATCCATTTTAAAAAAAATTTGTATATTTTATATATCTTCATTATAGATAAAAGAATAAAAGGAAAGATGACAGCCTGTTAATGTTGGTTATCTAAGACACACAGTTGGCATTCAATGGTGGATATCATCCACTGTCCTTTATGCATTAATAACCTGTTTGATTATTTTACAATGAACATGTATTTTTTGCTAAATAAAGCAAGGTCCCCATGGAAATTTACTTTATTATTTTTGTGTTTTAGAGTTATCAGATTGTGGTTTGGAAGTATTAATTCCCTGTTCAAAACTTGTGCCTACAGAATGAAGTCCAAACGTGTTCGTAGGTTTATACAAAGCTCTTCCTAATCCATTATCTCAATCTCCCCCTCCAATCTCTTTGCCCATACTGCATTGTCCCTCCAGGGCAGGACATTGCTCCAGAGCATGCCATGACCTTCCTGACATGACATTCCATTTTCCCTGCTATAATCCATATTTAAATAATTACAAGTTACTCCATGCTCCCCACCCCCCACTATGACAAAATGGGATTTTTTGCTGGTCTTTTAGGCTTCCTCCTGCTGTATCTATCTGGTTGCTTTACCTGTTCTAATTCATAGCCTTAAATCACACTCAGTGTTTGGGTGTTTGCTTAGCATTCAGGCCTAATTGACTTTGATGTCCTCACTCGGCTTCTTATAAGAGCTTTCCAACTTTAGCTTGAGTTCCTGTTTGGAATCCTATAGATTAAGGAGGTTATAACTCTTACTGATGGTTAATTCATATTGATTATCTGGATATATCTGAGATGGTCCATAAGTTTGAGAAAATTGTAGTCCAGTTATATTTTAAAATTCTTTGTTTTATCAGCATGTAATAACATCAATACTTATTAATGGGATTGAGTGTGATATTGCTGTGCACATTTACAGTGGCTACTGATCAAATCCAAATTCCCACCAGTCCCCCATATATTCTTCCCTAATATGTCCTTCACAATCACTAGCAATCATTAGTCTGCATTAAGAAAACTGATTTTTGGCTTCCACCTATGAGAAAGAACATATGTGTTTCTGCATTTGATCTATTACACGTAGCATAATGTCCTTGAGTTCATCCACTTTCCTGCAAAGGAAGATTTTGTTCTTTATGATCAAATACTACTTCTTTGTCTATATACATCTCATTTTCCTTATCCAGTCATCTAGTGACATGCTACTAGGCTAATTTCATACCTTACCTACTGTGATTAATGTCACAAAGAACATTAGCATACAGGTATTTCTTTAGTATGATGATTTCATTAATTTTGGCCATCTACCCAGAAGAGAGTTCCCTTGTAGGTTTTTCTTAGTTTGCTTTTAGCAAAGTATAACCAGGTCACATATAGTAAAAAACCAGCATAGCATGCTCAGTGAATAAGCAGTTTGTTGTTATTTGTTTTCCTGGGAAACCCACAGCGGAGAAAGAAGTGGAGAGAAAAAGAGAGACTGACTGAATAGAAAAGACAATATTTCCACTTTATTTCCATTACCTGATTTGAAATGCCAATTTTCTTCCTTTTTTGTATATTTTAAGCATGTATTAAAAAATGCATTTGAATGATATGTTTTTGAATGCAGTTTGCTAGAACTTTATCAAGGAATTTTGCAATAATGTAATAATGTTCATGGGAGATATTGCTCAGTAATTTTCTTTTTTTGATGTATCTTTGTTGGGTTTTGGTATCAGAGTTATGGTTTCCTTATAAAAAGTGTTTGGGAAAGTTCCCTCCTTTTCAATTTCTTGGAATAGCTTAATAAGGGGTGGTGTAAGCTCCTCCTAATAGGTGTGGTAAAACTCAGTGAGGAATCCACCAGGTCCTAGACTATTCTTCTTTGGAAGGCTTTTAATTGGTATGAAATTAAAAGCTATTATTATGTTATTGTGCTGTTTAGGATTTCAATTTCATCCTATGTCAATTTTTGTATGTTATGTGTATCTAGAAGTTGGGCCACATCTTTCAGATTATCTAATGTAGGGAGTACAGTTTTTCAAAATATGTTCTGATAATATGTTTGATTTCCATGGGGTCAGTGGTGATCACTCCTTTTTCATTGGTGATTTTGTTGATTTACTTAAATTCTCTCCTTTTAGTGAGATTAGCTGTAGGTCTATTTTTTTTGAAGACCCAGCTTTTTGTTTTGTTGATTCTTCTTATTGTTATCAATTTCATTGATTTCAGCTCTGATCTTGATTATTTTAGCCCTTCTGCTGACATGGGGCTAAGATTGTTCTTCCTTTTGTAGAGATTTTAGATGGAGCATAAGCTTATTTATTCAAGATCTCTCCGGATTTTTCATGTAGGCACCCAGTGCTTTAAAATTTCCCCCTAAGAATGCTTTCGTGCTGTCTGAAAGGTTTTGATATATTGTCTTCAATCTCATTCTCTTCCACTCATTTCTTGATTTCTGCTCTCATGTCTTCCTTGATCCATTCTTAATTTAATAGGGAATTATTAAATCTTCATGTATCTGTGTGTTTTTTATGATTTTTGCTTTTAATTGCTAGGGTCATGGCATCATGGTCTGATAGGATGCATAGAATAATATCTTCTTTTTATATATTAATATTTTATATTTCCTTTGTGAACTAGAGTATGTTCTATTTTGGAGAAGAATCAATGCACTGCTGAGAAAAAGGTATATTAAGGCAATTTGGGGTGGAATATTCTGTAAATGTGACTTAAGTTCATTTTATTTATGGGCTTGTTTAGACTGGAGTTCTCTCTGCTTATGTTTTGCTTTGATAATGTGTCTATTGGTGATAGAGGCGTGTTAAAGTTTCTCAGTGTTATCATGTTGAGGTCTACAAGTGGTTTTATGTCATGGAATAATGTTTCCACATAATTAGGAGCATTCATATTTGGAAAGTATATTTTAATATGGTTATATTTTCCTATTGTATTGTTCCCTTTACTAGGTTGTAGTGGCCTTCTTTATTTCTTCTGATTTGTTTATGATTGAAATCTACTTGGTTGGATATAAGGATTGCAGTTCCACCTTGCTTTCATGGACCTTATGCCTGCAGATTTTTTTTAGTTCATTGTTTCTTTTAGTAATCAGATCATTGTTTCTAGGTTTTCATCCTGCTCCCCATCCATGGGGTCCTTGTTAAGGAAGTTGTGGGTTTCGGGCAAACCTTTTCTAGCTTGGTTCTTCATTTTTGAAGAACTTCTTCCGAATCGCTATGTTAAGATTCCCTGCAAGAAATCAAGCCAGTTCTCCAAGTAGTTCTTTTCAAGTTGCATGATCAGGTCAGACACTACTCTTTTGATGACCACCTAATTCCAGAAAGCCTCATTTTGGTGCATCTTTGGATCTAGGCTCACGGAAGCTGATTTGGAACATGTTGTGTGTGCAGGGCAGCCCACTGGATTGTTGAAGTGCAGCATTGAGGGTGCATTGTTAGTTCTTAGGGTCCCAGAGGCACATGGTATACCTGAACGGGCCTCCTTACTTGGAACCTAAGGTCCTTGGTGGTGGGTACCCAATTTATCTGGAGTATGGGTGTGCAATGCAGCTGGGTTGCTCTGGGCAGAGGTCCTCAGGGGATATATTGGGCACTTGCCAGGCCTAGGACCAAAGGCCCGGGAGTGCTTTGGCAAGGGGTGAACTGTTCTGAGCAGTGTCCTACCTAGAGATTTCCTCGGTGCCTGTCTGGCCTGGGACCAGAAGAGGCCTAACCCGGCCCGTCAGCTGGGTGGGGGGCTGCTCTGGAAGGGGATCCTCCCTGAAAGTGTCCTGGGTGCTTGCAATGCCTGGACCTGAAGCCAAATTTTCTTCCTTTGCAAAGAGAAATTTTTAAAAATTCTGTAGCTACATAAAATCCAGTTTTTCATTGTTTTTGTTTCTTATGGTTTATTCCTTTTTATGTCCTGGCTAAGTATTCTTTTTTTTTTTTTTTAATAAAGAGAGAGGGACAGTGAGAGAGAGAAAGAGAGAAACAACTTTATTTAGTTTTTCACATGACCTTAGTTGCTCCAACACTCAGTTGTGTATGTGGTGCTGGGGTGTGAACCAGGGTCCTCGTGCTTGACAGGCAAGCGCCGAAATCGCTGAGCCACCGCTCCAGCCCCCTGGCTAAGTATTCTTTATTGTCTACTTATTTCAAGATTTTCTTCTATATTAATTTCTAAAAACTTGGTTGATTTTCCACTGAGGCATACTTTGTGATTTAAGTGAGAGGATGAATTTTATTTTTAAGAAAATTTTTTACCATTTATTGACAATATTTCCTTTTTTACTACATAAGTGGTATCTTTTACATAAGTCAAGAGTCTGAATATATATACATTTGGGGATTTGGTAGGCAGATCCATTGATATATTTATTCACTGACAATACTGTTTTAATTTTTTAGCTAAATAATTTGTTTTAATATCTGATAGTACAAGCTTTCTCTGTTCTTTAAACTCAACTTGTTTATTTTGCCAGAATTAACCCTGGGATGATTTTTATTGAGATTATATTGAAGCTGTGTATCATAGAGAGGAATGGTATTTGTAAACTACTGACTCATCTAATTCATGAATATTGAATATCTTTCCATGTATTTAGGTGTTCTTTCATTTCTCTCAGTAATATTTTTACAGTTTTCTGAGTCGCAATTTTGTGTACCTCTCACTAGATTTATGCCTGGATAGTCAATGTTAAGATTGTAATTTAAGTGATTTCATTCATTTTCTAATTGTTGGTCATATGTGAAAAAGTAGTTGAATTTTATGTTCAGCAACTGTTACATTCACTTAATTCTAAATATTTGTGGGCTGGAATGATGGCTCAGTGGTAACGTAATGATGCTTGCCTAGCATGCGTGAATTCAATCCCCAGCACCACGTATACAACATCACCCCAGCACCACGTACACAACAAAGTCTCAGAGCAATGAAAGCCATGTGAAAAACTCAACAAAATTGATTCTTTCTCTCACTGTCCCTCTCTCTTTAAAAAAAAATTCTAAATATTTGCCTAAGATTCTTCTGCTAAATTTTTCATTTTAAAACATTTTATTTTAAGTGATAATTGGAATATATTTATCTTTTAAAATATGTGTACAGTAAGGAATTCCTTAACAGAGCTAATTAACTTAGCCATTAGCCCAAGTATTTGCCATTTTAGGGGTTACAACAATTGAAATCTGTTTCTTTAGAATGTTTAAAAATTGAATGCATTATGGCCAGCTGTAGTCATCTTGTAGTACAGATCTCTTAAGTTTATAAGCTTCTATGAGTTCAAAATTCTCACACTGCACATATTAAGCAGCAGGAGGTGATATTTGTTGTTCTGTGCCTTGCTTACTTCACTGAACATAATGTACTGCAGGACTGTCAAAATTGGAAGGATTGTCAAAATGTCAAAATTGGAAGGATTTACCACATTTTTTCCATTTTAAATCCTTTGATGTTGAGATATAATATTTGTGTTTTGATTGGGTACATTATGGTAATTTAGTATATGGATACAGTGTATAATATTGAAATCAGTTTAATGAGCATTTCTGTCTCTTGAAGCAATGATTCTTAACCTGGGAATTTCATAGACTTCTAATCATTTTGAAATATATCAGACTGGGGCTGGAGCTGTGGCTCGGCATTATCAGTGCTTGCCTGGCCTGTGCTAATACAGGAGTTCAAACCCCAGCACCATGTATTCAAATGAGTGTCAGAGCAATGAAAGCCATGTGAAAAACTCAATAAAAATTATCTCTTTCTCACTGTTCTCTCTTTAAGAAAAAAGAACTATATCAGACTGTTTTAACTAATAGTTACCTATTGTTATGCTATAGAAAAACTATAATGAATTTCTTCACTCTTTTTTTTTGGTTTCCATTATTTACTTTCTAACCCCTCTCTCTCTCTCACCTTTCCAGTTTCTAGGGATCACTAATCCATTCTGTTCACAATAATTATTGCAAACAGATAATATTTGTTTTTCTGTGTCTGGCTTATTTTGCTTAACATAATAACCTCTAGTACCTTCCATGTTGATGCAAATTATAGGATTTTATTATTTTTAGTTCTGAATAATGTTTCATTGTGTGTAATAGTCTCCACATTTTCATTCATTCATCTACTGATAGGCATCTAGACAATTTTTTATTTTAGCTATTTTGAACAGTGCTGCAATAACTATCGGATTCCAAACATCTTATTGGTGAGATGATATCATCTCCTTTGGATATATGCCTAGTAGTGGAACTACTGGATTATGCAGTTCTGTTTTTAGATTTTGAATAACCTTGATGCTTTTTTCTAAAGTGACTCTTCTAATTTATATTCCTACCAGCACTGTATAAGAGTTCCCTTTTTTTGCATCTTCGCCAGCAGTTTTTCTTTGTTTTTATCTTTTGATGATTGCATTCTAACTGGGGTAAGATGGTATCTTATTATGGTTTTGATTTATATTTCTCTGATTATTGGTGAGATTGAGCATTTTTAATATATTGAACTGTGTTTGTATCTTTAAGCCATTTTATAGGATTATTTAGGATTTTGGTTTTGTGTGTTCAGCTTCTCAGTTCCTTATTTATTTTGAACATTAACACTTTTTCAGAAGCTTAATTTACAAATATTTTTCCCATTCTGCAGGTGTCTCTTAACTCTATTATTGCTTTTGTTGTGCAAAAAATTCATTAATATAGTCCCATTTGTACACTTTTGTTGCCTGAACCTTTGGAGTCCTATCTAAATATCATTGCCTACAGCAACATCTTGAACTATCTCCCTTATATTTGCTTATACTACTTTCTAATATCAGGTTTTACATTTATATCTGATTCATTTTGAGTTGATGTTTTCATATACAGCGAGAGAAAGACATCTAGTTTCATTCCTCTGCACATACATGACCAATTTATAGGAGGTAACATCTTCTGTCTTTCCTACACTGTATGTTCTTGGTGTCGTTGCCAAAAATCAGTTGGCTGTATGAATGTGGATGGGATTCTGGGTTCTCTGTTCTGTACCATTAATGTATTCACCCTTTTTTTATGCCAGTACCATGGTGTTGGGTTACTATGTAGTTTCATAATTATGTCTTTACTCCACTCTTAATTACTGATATTTTATTTATATTGGTGCATATTAATTATTTGGAATAGTAGATTTCATTGTGACATATTCATACATGCAAATAATATAATTTGATCAATGACACTCCCCAGGACCTCTCTGGCTCTCCATTCCTGGTTCCCCTGATCCTCTTCCTCTATTCAAATGGTCTCTCCTCTATATTTTCCCTAACTTCCACATATAAGAGAAAACATACAGTGCTTATCTGAGTATGGCTTCTTTCTCTTAACATGATGCTCTCCACTTTCATCTATTTGTCTGAAAATGACAAAAGCTTGTTGCTTTTATGGCTGAATAAAACTCCATTTTGTATATATACCTTATCCAATCTTATGATGATGGGCACTTGGGCTGGTTCCATCACTTGCCTATTGAGAACATGGGGATACATGCATCTCTAAAGAGTGCTGATTTTAAATCTTATGGATAAATACAAGGAGGGGTAAAGGTGAAGCATATAAGTAGTTGGATTTTTAGTTTTGGGAGGAAACTCCATGATGACTTGCATAGCTGTCGAACTAATTTACTTTTCCAGTGTATAGGAGTTTCTTTTTCTCATTCTGGCCAGGATTTATGGTTATTTGTATTCTTGATTGCAATTCTGACTTAGTGAGATGGAAACTCACTGTAATTTTGATTTGCATTTCCCTGATAACTAAAGATATTAAACAGTTTTTCATAAAATCATTGACCATTAGGTTTTCATCTTTTGAGAAATGCCTGTTTAGATCATTTGCCCATTTATTTTTGAGGTTGTTTGGGTTTTTATGTTGCTGTTTTTGTGCTCTTTATATATTGTAGAAATTCTATGTTGGAATCAGTAGCTAGCAAAAATTTACTCCCTTTCTGTAGGCTCTCTCTTCATGCTGGTAATCATTTCCTTTGCTGTGCAAATGCTTTTTAATGATGTCATCCTTTTTATTGGTTCTTACTAATATTTCTTACTTACAAGAATGCTATTGAGGAATTTTTCCCTGTGGCTATGCATTGAAGATTATCCCCTTAGTTTTCTTCTAGGAGTTGCAAAGTTTTTGGTATCATTTCTAGGCATTTGAGTCATTTTGAGTTGGGCTTTGTGCATGGAGATATGGAGTTAGTTTTAGTATTCTACACTTGATACCAAGTTTTCATAGCACCGTGTGTTAAAGAGGCTATATTTTCTCCAATGCATGCTTTGACACCTTTGTCACAAAACAGATTATTGTAGCTGCCTGGATTTGTCTCTGACTTCTATTGATCTGTGTATCTTTTAAAATTTCAGGCATGAGTTGCTTTTGTTACTTTGGATTTACACTATAATGTCAAGTTGAATATTGTGATTCCTCTAGATTTGCTATATTTTACTCAGGAATACTTTGGCTATTCTGGGTCTTTTCTTCAATATGAATTTTGATTTTGTTTCTAGATTTGAGAATATCATTGGTATTTTGTTGGGGATTCCATTTCCCCTCTTTCGGTAGAATGGTCATTTTAACAATACAGTTTCTACATACCCATGAATATGAAAGGCCTTTCCATTATCTAGTGTGTTCTTTCTAGCACTATGAAATTTTATTTGTATAAAACTTTCACCACTTTGGTTAGATTGATTCCTAAATATTTTTAGAAGGTATTGTGAGTGGAATCCTTTCTTGATTTCTTTCATAGCAGATTTATGTTGGTGTATAGAAAAGCTTCTGATTCTTCTTTTGGTACTGGTGATTGAACCCAAAGATATGTGACCACTGAGCAATATCCAGAATCCTTTAATTTTTTTTTCTTATTTTGATACAGGGTCTAGCAAAGTTGCTCAGGGCTTTGCTAAATTGCTGACTCTGGCCTCAAGCTTACAATCATCATTGCATCAGCCTCCTGATTCATTGGGATTACAGGTGTCAACTCTCACTCCTAGCAAGCTATTGATTTTCATATGTTGATTTTGTATCATGCTACTTTGATGAATTTTTTATCACCTCTAGAAGCTTCCTGGTAGAACTTTTAGTATCATATCATCTGCAAATAGGAATAATACTACTTCCTTCATATTTTACTTTTTTTCTGTTTGTGATTTTTTTCTTTATTCTTATTTATTAGATGATATAGAGTTACAATTGAGGGGGAAACCTTATCAAATATTCCAGAACAAATGAATATATACTTAGTTATCCAGGGCTAATGCCATGTCATGGATGCCCAGCTTGGGTTCCCCATGATGTGGTTTCCCCCAGAAGAACCACTGAGTTAAATGGATATCACGTGGGGGTCAGACATCACCTTCTGATATGATTCACCTATATTTGGTTCCTCCAATCTCCTAGGTGATTTTCCTAAGCCCTCCCCCCACCCGGTCCCCCAGGCTAGGCCTCCAAGTATCCTAGGGAGTTGTCTCCCCTTGTGAAAAGAATCATACAATTTGAACTTATTATTAGCTTTGCCGTCTAACATACTGCTTCCCAATGTATTCTAGCTTCCACAGATGAGAGAAACCATTCAGCCCTTGAGTCTCTGAAATTGGGATACTTCACTTTGCATAATTCTTTCCATCTCCATCCATTTGATCTCAAAAGCCATAATATTTTCTTCTCTAATGGCCAAGAAGTATTCCATTGAGTATATATACCAAAGTTTTTGTATCCATTCGTAGAGTGAGGGGCATCTGGGTTGGTTCCATAATCAAGCTATAGTAAATTGAGCTGCTGTAAACATTGAGGAAGCCACATCACTATAATATGCTGATTCTAACTCTTTTGGGAAAAAACCCAGGAGTGGGATAGCTGGGTGATAAGGTGGTTCCATCCTTAATTTTTTGAGGATTCTCCATACTGCTTTCCAGAGTGACTGAACCAGTTTGCAGTCCCACCAGCAGTGTGACAGTGTTCCTCTTTTCCCACCACCCCTCCAGCATCTGTTGTTGTTTGAACTTATCATTTTTGCTACTCTAACAGTAGTGAGGTGGTATCTCATTGAAGTTTTGATTTGCATTTCACTTATAGCTAATGATGTAGAGCATTTTCTCATACACTATGGGCTTTCTGGACTTCCACTGGTAAGAAGTTTCTTTTAAGATCCATAGCCCATTTATTGATTGGATTATTTGTGAGTTTGGTGTTTAGTTTCTTTAGTTTCTTGTATATTCTGGACATTAGCCCTCTGTCCAAGGTGTAGCAGGCAAGGTTTTCTCCCATTCTGTAGGTTCTCTCTTGATGCTCTTGATTAGATCTTTGGCTGTGCAGAGACTTTTTAGTTTAATTGCATCCTATTCATTTATTCTTGACTTCACTGCTTGAGCCATGGGAGTTTTGTTAAGGAAGGCGCTGCCAACTCCTATGTCCTCTAGTGTTGACCCTACTTCTTTTTCTAGTAAGTTTAAAGTTGTTGGCTTAATATCCAGATCTTTGACCCATTTTGATTTAATTTTTGTGCAGGGTGAAGCATAAGGATCCAGCATCAGTTGTCTACATATGGCTGTCCAGTTTGTCCAACACCATTTGTTGAACAGGCTATCTTTCTTCCACACTATACTTTTGCCCCCTTTATCAAATATCAAATAGTTAAGGATATGGGGGTTTGTCTCAGGATCTTCTATTTGGTTCCACTGGTCTTTGGTTCTGTTTTGATACCAATACCATGCTGTTTTTGCTACTACAGCTCTGTAGTATAATTTCAGGTCAGGGATTGAGATACTCCTACTTCTTCCCTCCTGTAGAGTAATGTTTTAGCTAGTCTGGGTCTCCTGTTATTCCATATGAACTTGAGAATTGCTTTTTCTTTATCTGTGAAGAATGTCATTGGTATCTTGATGGGGATTGCATTAAATCTGTATAGGGCTTTGGGTAGAATGGACATTTTTATTATATTGATTCTGCCTAACCATGAGCATGGAATTTTTCCATCTACTCAGATCTTCTGTAATTTCTTTTTTTAGTGTTTGATAGTTTTCTTTGTGGAGGTCCTTAATATTGTTTGTAAGGTTAATGCCCAAGTATTTCATTTTTTGGGAGGAGATGGTGAATGGGAGAGATTTCCTGATTTCTTCTTCTGCGGATTTGCTGCTGGAGTAAAGGAACACTAGTGACTTACTGGAGCTGATCTCGTAGCCATCTACTTTGCTAAAATCACCTATAACCTCTAGAAGCTGTCTGACCAATGTTATTGGGTCTTCTAGGTATAGAATCATGTTATCAGTGAATAGAGATAACTTAACTTCCTCTTTTCCTATATGAATATCTTTGATTTCCTTGTCTTGCCTGATAGCTCTGGCAAGCGTTTTAGGACTATATTGAAAAAGAGTGGGGAAAGCAGACAGCCTTGTCTTGTTTCTGAATTCAGTGGAAATGCTTTCAATTTTTCTCCATTGAGGATAATGTTGGGTCTGTTGTAAATGGATCTGACATAGTTAAAGTATCTTCCCTTGATCCCTATCCTTTCCAGAGTTTTGAGCATAAAATGGTGTTGAATTTTATCAAATGCCTTCTCTGTGTCAATTGGGATGATCATGTGATTTTTGTTTTTAATTCTGTTTATGTGGTGGATCACATTTATTGATTTGCATATGTTGAACCAGCCTTGTTTTCCTGGAATGGAGCCCACTTGATCATAGCGTATTATCTTTTTAATGTGCTTTTGTATCAGATTAGCTAAAATTTTATTAAGTACTTTTGCATCAATGTTCATTAGGGAAATTGGTCTGTAGTTTTTTCTTGACAAGTCTTTGGTTTTGGAATCAGTGTATATTTGCTTCATAAAAAGTGTCTGGTAGTTTTCCCACTCTATCAATTTCCTGGAAGAGCTTGTAGAGGATCGGTGTTAGTTCTTCTGTGAAGGCTTGGTAGAATTCCGCTGTATATCCATCCAGACCTGGGCTTTTCTTTTTTTTTGGAGAGCTTTGATTGCTGCTTCAATTTTGCTATCCATGATCGGTTGGTTTAGATTTTCAATGTTCTTCTGTGTTAAAGAGGGGATGTCATGTATGTCGAAGAACCTGTCCATATCCTCCAGGGTATCAAACGTGGCAGAGTATAAATTTTCAAAATAGGTTCTGATAATCTTTTGGTTCTTGGATGAATCTGTGGTGACATCCTCATATTCATCTTTTATTTTGTTAATTTGCTTCATTTTATTCTTCCTTTTGGTGAGGTTGGCAAGGGGTCTGTCGATCTTGTTTATTTTTTCAAAGAACCAACTCTTAATTTTGTTAATAGTTTGTATTGTTTTTTTGTTCTCAATTTCGTTGATTTCAGCTCTGATTTTGGTAATTTCCTGTCTTCTGTTAGTTTGGGGATTGGATTGTTCCTCTTTTTGTAGTCATTTGAGTTGAAGCATAAGACTATTTATCTGGTCCCTTTGTAGATTTTTGATGTATGCACTCAGTGCTATAAATTTGCCTCTTAAGAAAGCCTTCATACTGTCCCAGAGATTTTGGTATGTTGTTTCCTCATTCTCATTCAAATCCAAGAACTTCTTAATTTCTGCTCTTATTTCCTCTTTTACCCATCCTTCATTTAAGAGGTAATTATTCAATTTCCAATTATTTGAGTAGTTTCTGTTGTTTCTCTTGTTGTTGATTGCTAATATCATAGCATTATTATCTGACAGAATACATGGGATTATATCCACTTTTTTATATTTGTTAAGATTATCTCAGTGAACTAACTAGGCTATGGTCTATTTTAGAAAAGAATCCATGAGCCACTGAGAAGGTAAATTCAGTTGTCTTAGGATGGAATATTCTGTAAATGTCTGCTAAGCCCAATTGATTAATAGAGTAGTTCAGATTGGAGACATCTTTACTGATTTTTGTTTTGATGATCTGTCTAGAGTTGATAATGGTGTGTTGAAATCCCCCAGGATTATTGTGTTGAGATCAATGAGGGAATTAATGTCCTTAAGTATTTTTTCCATATATTTGGGGGGTGGCAATTGGGGGAATAATTGTTAATTATCATTATATCTTCTTGATGGACTGTCCCTTTTAGTATGATAAAGTGACCCTCTTTGTCCTTTCTGACTAGTTTTATTTGGAAATTGATTTTTTTAAATTTTTTTATTTTTGAACAACCATACAAGTTTTTAACAAAATAATATAAAATGTGTATATATTCTGGATATTGCAGTTGCCCACAGGAGTGCCCCCCCCCAATTACCCTCCCTTATCCTGCCCTTCCCCTTCCCACTATATCTCTAAAAAAAGTATTAGGTTGTAAAACATTACATCTTATCTGGATTTAACATATGCTAATAGACCAACTTCCTCATTGTCCAGGGTCTAGTCCCCACCTCCAAAGATGAGTGGAGACAATCAACCTTTAGATCTCTGGGTTAAGCTGATTTTACTCATCATGATCTCTTCCATAGCCATCTATTTACCTTCAAAGGCTGCAATATCATTGTTTCTAATTGCTGTGTCATATTCCATGGTATAAATGTACCACAGTTTTTGGATCCATTCTTCCAGTGAGGGATCTCTGGGTTGTTTCCATAGCCTAGCAATAGTAAATTGTGCTGCTATGAACATAGATATTGCTGTGTCACTATAATGTGCTGATTCTAAGTCTCCTGGAAAGATACCCAGGAGTGGAATAGCAGGGTCATATGGTGGACTCATCCCTAGTTTTTTGATGATTCTCCACACTGCTTTCCAGAGGGGCTGTACCAGTCTGCAGCTCCACCAACAGTGTGTTAGTGTGCCTATCTCTCCACAGCCCTTCCAGCATCTATTATTGTTTATTTTCTTCATCTTTGCCATTCTGATTGGCATAAGGTGATATCTTAATGTGGTTTTCATTTGCATTTCTCTGATTACTAGAGATTTAGAGCACTTTCTCATGTATTATGTATTCATTGGCTTGATCAATGTCCTCTGTTGAGAGTTTCTATTTAGCTCTTTGGCCCATTTATCAATTGGGCTGTTGGTGTTTTAGTAGATGACATTTTTGAGGATTTTGTAGATTCTGGATATGAGACCCTTGTCTGAGGAATCATAGTCCATGATACTCTCCATTTCCATAGGAAACTTCTTGACTCTTTTGATTGTTTCCTTGGTAGTACAAAAGCTTTTTAGCTTTATGGCATCCCATTCATTGATTTTTGACTTTACTTCCTTCACTTTTGGAGACCTGTTGAGAAAGTCTTTGCCTACTCCCAAATGTTGAAGTGTTGGACCAATTTTGTCTTCTATCAGTTGCAATATAGCTGGTTTAATACCAAGCTCCTTGATCCATTTTGATTTGATTCTTGTGCAAGGAGAAAGATATGGGTCTAATTTCAACTTTCTGCAGGTGGATGACCAGTTTGTCCAGCACCATTTGTTGAAGAGGCTGTCACTTCTCCATGTAATATTTTGTCCCCCTTTGTCAAAAATCAGATGTTGAAAGATTTGAGGATTTGTTTCAGGGTCTTCTATTCTATTCCATTGGTCTTCTTCCCTGTCTTGATACCAGTACCATGCTGTCTTTGTTACTATGGCTCTATAGTATAGTTTTAGATCTGGAATGGCAAAACCGCCTGCTTCATCTTTCTTGCTTAGTAGTGCTTTGGCAATTCTTGGTTTCTTGTTGTTCCAAATGAATTTGAGAATTGCTTTTTCTATGTCT
>PVKS010026623.1:0-28436 GCA_004027875.1 Aplodontia rufa
CCATACAGGTAACATATAGTTACCTGTATGGTAACTCCATACAGGTAAATAATGTATACTGATCCAAACAAATTATTAGCATGTAATAACCATATATTTGTGGAATTTAGTGTGATATTTTAAGACTTGTATACAATATGTACTAATCAAATCAGGGTAATTAATGTTTTCACCTCCTATCATTTCCTTGTGTCAAACCCTTTGAACTCCTTTTTTCATAAAATATTTAAGAGGTTATTGTGAACTATAGTCGCCCCCACCATGCTGTGGAACAGCAGAGACTTTTGCTTTTCTCCAGCTCTGTTTGTATATCTGTTATCTATTATCTAACTTCTCACTATTTCTTCGTTCCCCCTACCCTTTCCATTCTCTTGTAATCATGTTATATATCCAAATCGACTGTTTCGTAAACATTCAGATAACCCAGTATAACTTCCTCATCTGGAGACCCTTAACAAATACAACTGCCACCACCCACCCCTGCCCTGAAAGCTATTGTTCACAGGTTCTAGGAATCCAGTTTGTGCATCTTTGGGGGATGATTACCCAGTTCATCACAGCTGCCCTCTGGACCCCAAAGATTCACATCCATTTAAGATCAAAGTACATCCCTCCCTTCCCAATAGCTCCCAAAGTCTCATCGCAGCACCAGCTAGAAGGCCAAATTCTTTCTGGATATTGTCAGTTTAAGGTACCCGAATCACTTCACCTAAATTAAGAATGGGTAAGACTCAGGGTACGATCCATTCTTCAGCAAAATTCCTCTCCATCTGTGGATCTGTGAGTCTAGAACGCAAGTTATTGGATCCCCAAGTGCCGTGGTGAGACAGGCATAGGGTAATAGTTATAGACATTCCCACTCAAAAAGGAAAGAGGTGGAGGAAGAAAGTCCTTCCAGTCCCGACGATTTTGAAATCACACTGTGAAAATTCCATCTCAAGGCCTACCGTGAGGTCTCCTTGGTCTCGGCTCCACCCTCTAAATCATATTGCATGTTGTAATGAAGAGGGGCACATGTTTTCATCTAGGTGGTTTCACCACCCTCTTCTCTGTAAAATTTTGGAAGTCCAACAGCTTCCTTTTATTTTCTCTCCTCTCTGCTCCTTTCTTCTAATATGACAGTGTTTCTGCAAAACAACATTATCAAAAATGGTGGGTCTTCCATGTATGTCAGAGGGATGCGTATTAGACAAAAGGCTCTGTTTTAGTCAGCTTTTTGCTGCTGTGACCCAAGAATCTGACAGGAACAATTTTAGGAGGAAAAGCCTATTTAGGGGCTCATGGTTTCAGAGGTCCCAGCCCATAGAAGGCCGGCTCCATTTGTCAGGTTTGGAGTTAAGGTTGAACATCAGGGCAGCAGGCATGGCTTCAGGGAGCAGGAGCTCAGTGTCACATGGGGAAGAAGAGCAGAGAAACTCCACACCAGATACATAATACATACCCCAAAGACACACTCCCAAGGACCCACCTCCTCCAGCCACACCCCACCAGCCCATAGTTGCCAGTTAATCCCATAAGGAGAATAACTCAAAGATTGGGTTATGGTATTGATTGATTGATTGATTGATCAGTTGTGAGAGAGAAAGAATTAATTTTACTTACTTTTTCAGTTGACATTCATTGCTCAGACACTTAGTTATGTATGTGGTGCTGGGGTTTGAACCTGCGCGTGTGAGGCAAGTTCCGTAACTGCTGAGCCACCGCTTGAGTCCCGGGTTAAGACTTATAACTCAATCATTTCACCTCAGCTTTCCCAAATTGTCACACATGAGCTTTTGGGGGACAGATGGCTGCAGGACCTATGAGTCACATGCTTAATCTCCTCAGAAATATCTCTGGGTGACAAAGTAATGTCACTTCTTTTCTTCCCAAGTACAAACAAAAGATTGTCAAACCACACCCCTGGCTTTCTCCAACAATTATAATTTATTGATAATAAATCTCCGAATTTTATCTTCTTCTGAAATTCAGAGAATTTCCACGGCCATGAAGTCTGGGTTCCTTTTCCCTAACAGTTCTTTCTTCAACCTCTTTCTTTTCATATTTACTCTAAAAAACAAACAATAAGCCAGCAACACTTTGCTTGGAATACTCCTCAGCTAAACACCACATGCATTGCTGACAAACACTTCCTCTACATTAAACTAGAACACAGTTCAGCTAACCTTCCTGCCACCATGTAACAATGATGCCCTTTCCTCTGTTTTTTGCTAATATGTTCTTTGTTTCCTCCCGAGCCCATACCTACAAGGTCCTTAATGTCTTTACTTCTATTGACAGGCTGTTCAAGATGCTCTAGGCTTTTTCTGTCACGCTACTCAAACTTTTAACATCTACCCATTGCTCAATTCCAAAGCCAACTCCACATTTTTAGCGATTTGTTACATCAGCACACTTTCTTTCTTTCTTTCTTTTTTTTTTTACAGAGAGAGGGACAGTGAGAGTGAGAGAAAGAGAGAAATAATTTTTTAATTTAGTTTTTCATGTGGCTTTTGTTCCTCCGAGTCTTTATTATGTTCGTGCCCAGCACCCCACTTTCTGATAACAGATCTAGGTAGGTTTTCTAATGCTCCTATAAAAAAATTACCGAAAATTAAGTGGTTGAACAGCACAGATTCATTCTCTTACAGTTCTCTCACAAGTAAGAAGTATGAACTCCAAGTGTTGGATGGGGGATTCCATTTCTTCTGCAGGCTTTTGGGTGGAGACTGAATCTTGGACCACATCATATCACCTTTCTCCCTCTCTCTCTCCTCTACTTCCATCTTCCATTATCCAGTATGCTGTTATTTTTTATTTATTTATTTTTTGGACCCAGGATTGAACCCAGGGGCACTTAACCACTGAGCCACATCCCCAGCCTTTTTTATTTTTTATTTTCAGACAGGGTCTCACCAAGTTGTTTAGGACCTTGCTAAGTTGCTGAGGCTGGGTTTGAACTTGTGATCCTCCTGCCTCAGCCTCCTGAGTCGCTGGGATTACAGGCATGTGCCACTGTGCCTGGCCCATATGATGCCTTTAACTGATATCCAGCCTCTCTCTTAAAAGGATCCATGTGATTTTGTTTGGCCCACCCAGAAAATTCAAGACAGGCTCTCCATCTCAAGAATCTTAATTTAATCACATCTGCAAAGTCCCTTTTGCCAGGAGGTAATATTTACAGATTCCAGAGATTAGGATGTGGATATTGTTGGGGTGCATTATTCAGCCTACCACAGGCTGCAACTCTTCACCCTTCTGGGAACCATGCCCTTCCCCTCTCTCCCTCTGTGTGTGTGTGTGTCGGGGCTGGGGTTGTCTTTTACCTTTGAACTCTGGTTAGCTCTGATATGCTTTGCCTATTAGAAAGAGACAAAAAGCCTTTCAAGGGGTCTTTCAAATCTCCTCTTCTGTTGAATTATTGCTATTGCCACAAGAAAAGATGCTTCCATCAGTATACTTCATTGGTCCCAAGAGATGGATGAAGACACAAAACTGCCCCCACCAAACCCAGCTCAGAGTGGAGTCCCAGTCACTCTGCATATGGGAAGGTGAGCCCAGTTAGGAGCAGATGGTCCTTGCAGTTCACTTTCAGCGTGTGAGAAAGAAAATACATATAGTTGGATGCCTTTGGCTTTTAGGGTAGTGTATTATGCAGCAATCTAATTCTACTGTTGAACAATAACCTTACAGTCTAATGGAAAACTACCAGGATCCGTTCAATTGTTCAAAACACCTAAAGTGATATGGATTTAAACACATACACACATGTGCCCTTCATTTTACAGTGTATCAATCAGACTTAATTTGTTAATGCTCTGTAAAGATTGCTTCCAAAGAAAATGTCATCTAGGCTGAACAAATTTTTTCCTGAACTACAGAAAAATCAGGAAAGGCAGTGATTTAAAATAGAGGGACCACCTTTCTTGGAACAGTACCAACAGAAGATTAAATTATGACAGAGGGTGTTTGCTAAAACAGGCTTCCAAAATACCTTAACATTCTGCAAGGAAAACTTCAGGTATTTCTCATTGACTCTTTCTCCATATGTGCAATTTTGCAATTTAGAAAGGGTTTCCCAAAGTGAATTCTTTGCAACACTAGTTCAGCAATTTCTTAATTGCCGTTGTTGATGATGTATGTATATAACAGCTTTGTGCAGAAAGCTGACTGTGCACATTTCTTTCCCAACTCATGTTTGGTGGCTCAGTGACATTAGGTCGAAGGCTAGTGATGAGCTGTGGGGGCAGTATTTACACCACAGTTATGGATGTATTTGCTCCAGTTACGGATGTGTGCAGTGGATCGTAATAGAAAGTATATTTCTTATACAGGGTCATGGTCAGAATCTGTAAGCCATGACTCTGGTAATGATTGAGTAAATGTCAACTTCCCACTGTACTAACAATCTGTTTGTATAAAACCTTTCTACCAGGGCTGGAGCAGTGGCTCAGCGGTGACGGTGCTTGCCTGGCATGGGCGAGTAGGCGAGTTTGAACCCCAGCACTATGTACGATCGAAGTCTCGGAGAAACAAAAGCCACATGAAAATCTAAATAAAATGGATTCTCTCTCTCTCTCTTTCTTTCTCTCTCTCACTGTTCATCTTTCTAAAAAGAAAGAAAAAAAACTTTCCACCCCTATTAGCAAGGCTTAGTACAGTAGCGTAGTAAATGGTGCCTCTACCCAGATTAGTTTTGCAACAGAGGCATTTTTTTCTGTGGATGTTTCTGCCACGTGCATTCATGTTTCTGTTTTCTTTGTCCTCTTTCCTTAGTTTGGGGGTAGGGGCAGTGATATGTCATTCTGATGTTTTAGGCTATGAATTGAAATATATGTCAAACATGAGGGGAAAATTGGTATTTTGCTTGCTGATGGCCCTTATCTGCATCCAGAAGACACTTGCATAGCAATTTGAGAGGTCTTATGCTCTAGAAAAATTTACCAGCTCAGCTGGGCTGGGAGCTAGAAGCAAATAAAGCTGACATTTCTAATGAAGATTGGAACGATCTCTGAACCAGACAAGAGTCTTAAAATCTCCTCTGCATCCATCCTTATGGAGAAGTTGAGATGTTGCTCTTCGAATTCCTCATATTTTGATGAAACACAGCAATACATTTTGACAAGTAGACTCAATCTTTGCCTTGGCCTCGTGATTTTCTCTACATTCTAAGCCTCAGATATGTTTAGGTCCTTTCTGCTTTATTTCCCTACTTTCACAGTAGCAGCAGTTTAAGCAGGCCTCTGGATAGACACTGATAGGAAGGGAAACTTCCTAGAGCCATGTGATGTAAATCATTCCCATAACCCTGACTCAATCTCATGTTTTGACCCTCGTCCCACAACAGGGATGATATTGGTGAGACTTCAGCCACATTCTCACCTCCAGAGCTGCATGGTTTGATTTGATGAATGATTTTTCATCTCTCTTAGCTATTCTGATGCAGTATGGAACAGAGCCCTTCCCCATTCCCACAACTTCCAACCACATTGGTGTCACCAAGCCTTTCCTACTTAGGAATATTTGAGACCCATTACTGTTAGTGCTCCCATGAAAGCAGCCACTTGGCCAAGGAAAGCATCAAAAAGTAACAGCAACCGCTGACGTTCTAGTAGTAGTCCAAGCTAATTCCACATGCCAAGCATAATTCTGGGCACTTTACTTGTATGAAATCACAAAGCTCTCCTGAAATAGATGCTCTTAATATCATTTTGCAACTGAAGGAAAGTGAGACTAAATAACTTGCTCAAGACAGCCAAACCAGTAAGTGGCAAAATCTGGACCCAAACGCAGAGAGTCTGGCCTCAAGGCTCAGTCTCTGAGCAAGATGGTATCATGCGTCTAGCTCCAGAACCTTCCCATTTCCTTCCAGATTGGGTTCTAACTCACGAGAGAAGCCCAGAGGTCCCTCTTTATCTGTCCCTGGCTGCTTTCCCTGCCCTGCCTTTTCCTGGGGCCACCTCACTCCGTACTCTCCCCTGCTGATCCTTGGTGCCATGAAAGTGCAGCCCTATTCGTAGGTGCTTTTAAACCAAGCACTTCCCTTCCACAGGCCTATCAGGTGAGTAAGAATGCTTCGGCTCTGTCAGCAGTTATGGTTTAAAAGACACCTTTAAACTTTAGTGCTTGACTTACGTATAGCAAAAAAACCCCAAAGAAATAAATAAAAATTATGGTTCATCTTACAATGGATTACAATAATAATTATGGTATGGTGCTAAATTCAAAACCCACTAAAATAACAATAAAAATCATAGATCCAATTTAGTTGCTTGATGAAACCTCAAAAACAATTTATCTAAACCTTAAATGCCAAGAAAAAGCAACAGTTAAGAAGTCTTTTCGTTCCTCTGTTTTCTGAAATTCCTGTTACTTTTATTTTCCACCCCCACCTCATTTTGTGTTCCATAAAATAGCTCACCATGGAGAACCCCATCCATTGGTAAGACCTGCCTCCCCTCTTCCTGACAGTTCTTCTCTTTACCTTATTCTATACAACCCTAGGGTTCCTTTCTTTTCTTTAAGATTCCCCATTCATGGTTACTTCTTCTATTGCAATAGGCTGAATAAAGTCATCTGCTTAATTGTCCAGTGTATCTTGTCTAGGATTGGACCTCTCCTCAGATCTCTGTCTACTCCACCCAAGTTACAAAGCCTTAGTTTTTTTCAGCTCCATTCCTGACTGCCCATGGTGGGGGCCAGTGGGCATTCTGACTCCTGGTCATGTGTTCCAGATTCTCGAGCACCGGTGGCATGATGAAAATTTGATTTTGATTCTTTTTGAGCACTTGCTTGATTTCTAGTACCAGCTTCTTTTGGTTTTAATGATCTACCAATTCGTGATCTCTGTAAATGGGTTGATGGTTTATTGAAATCTATCTGCTGGGTGAGAGATCACAATCTGGTTTATTACTCTTTTCTATTTTTGTGTATGTTTTATCTATTCTGAGCTAAAATCAATTAGGAATTCGTATTCAAAGGAAAGGGATATGAACCAATGAGTTTTGTATTTCTGTGTTTATGTTTTATCTATACGGCTGAGATTTTACAATTGAAACTAAACTCTGTCAGTATGTATATGTGTCTGAGTTTGTGATAATTTCCTACTCTTGGATGGTATTACCAGCTTAGATTATAAGATCCTCTGCTCTGTTTTGTATGTGTTGTTGGGGTTCAAATCCAGGACCTTGCATATGCTAGGCAAATGCTTTACCACTGAGCTACATCCCAGCCAAGATTATAAGATATCTTAAAGGAACTCTCTTTGAATTGACTTAGATATAAATAAGCACTTATATAAATTGGATATTTCTGAAGTTTCCGTGTATGATATAGAAAAGTTGTCTTTTGGGATCTGTTTATAAACATATTTTTTTCTACTTTGAGAAATTGAAGTAATACAAAAAAGGAAGTGAATGGTTATTCCAGATTAGGAAAAAAGTTTAGGACAAAAAAAGAAAAATTGAAGAGATCTAGAAAGTCATGGAAAGTTTGGTAAAATGAAATTTTATATGTCATGGTTAAAGCTGGCTAAGGTTTATGATTTATTTATATGATATGCAAAACTACTCTTTAGCATCAAGAATACTGATGCAAAACTAGATTTTGGTTTTCTTTCTGTTCAAGTGACAAATTTTTCTTAGATTATTGGTTGGCTCTTGATAGGAAATTGTAAAAAGTTCTTACTTTCTCTGTAATCTGCCTACATAAAAAGATTTTGTGTATTATAATTTCTGTGCTTTATGTTGACTTTGTCTTGTTTGTGATTAATTAGAACAAAGGCTTCTCACTTGTGAAATAGCTAAATCAAAGTTCTTTACCATCATGTTACTGCCTATATTTACTTTTAAAATGTGTCATCGTTGCTTTGATGAAACTAGTAGCCACGTATTGTTCTTAGCAATCCATGATTCTATGTTGACCAATGTTCAAATCTCCTGACCTGCCTTGTAGAAATAACTAAGTTAATTCTTTTTTTGATACATCACTATTTATGAGATCCATGGAAAGCACTGTCAAACCAGAAAAGTCTCTTAACTTTCCCTAGGTTAAATTTGTATGTGTAAATGCCATTAACATAAATATTTTGAAATCATACACTTCATGAACAGCTCCTGGAGAAGTGTCAAAGCCCTCGCTGTCTGTGACCTCTTTCTGTTCATCAGAGCACTGGTGCTGCTTGGCCTGTATAAGACGACACCAGCATAGTGTCAGCAGTCATCATTTTGTTTACTTTTTGAATGCTAACTTGACCACAATTTTACTTCTTTGATTTGAATCTAACATTTTTTTTAAATGAATGAGTTTCAAGTTGGGATTTATATTGCTTACCTGTAGAGTTTATTAGCATACAGATGTTTAGGACTTACTCCAGAATTACTCTCTTCATTTGAACATATTCTTGGTATATTCTAATATTCTAATCAAATGCTTAATATTTATGGTCTATTATGTCTCAGGATTATTGTATGATATATCTTTTTTTAAGAGAGAGATGGGGAGAGAGAGAAAGAGAGAATCAGCTTTAGTTTTTCAACTGGCCTTTGTTGCTCTGACACTTAGTTGTGCATGTGGTACTGGGGTCTGAACTTGAGTTCTTACACATGCCAGGCAAGCACTCCAATAACTGAGCCATAATGCTCTGTCCCATTATATGTTATATCTAAAGATAGTTTCTACATAGAGACTATGTTCATCCATTTTTATAAGCTAGGTATACTATCCAGTCTTCTTTTAAAATAGACTTGATCATTATATGTATAGATGCTTTATTTATATATCTATTTTAGACTGAATTTATTTTGTTTTGCAAACTGTAGAAACATCCAAAGTTCTTTGTTGGTTTCATTATTCTTATAGCAAGTGTTTTAGTCAACTTTTTGCTGCTGTGACTAAAGGACCTGATAAGAACAATTTTAGAGAAGAAAAAGTTTATTTAGGGGCTTATGGCTTCAGAGGTCTTAGTACATAGATGGCTGTCAATTCCTCAGAGTTTAAGGTTAGGCAGAACATCATGGTGGAAGTGTGGGCTGGAGAGAAGTGGCCCAAGACATCAAATCAGGAAGCAGAGAGAAACTCCCCTTGCCAATTACAAAATGTATAACCCAAAGACATGCCCTGAATGACCCACCTCCTCCAGCCACAACCTCTCTGCCTTCAGTTCCCATTCAGTTAATTCCTATCGGAGGATTAATTCACTAGTTGGGTTAAGGAGCTCATAACCCAATCACCTCTCCTCTAAGCCTTCTTTCTTTTTTCACAGATGAGCTTTTGGGGGGACAGCTAGTATCCAAACCATATCAGTACATTTCATCTGATTTTTCACTTTTGAAAAGGATCAGTAGCAAATTAACAACAACCGTTTTAAGTCTTTTATTATCTAAAGATAAGTTTTCTTTACTCTGATGTTTCTCTCACAGGTCTTGCCTGCAAGGTTTTTCTTTGATAAAGGACTATCTCTGAGCCCCAAGGAAAAGGACTTTGTGAGAAACTTTTGGGCACAGGCTTCTGAAAGCTTTTCTTAAATAATTTAAAGACCATATCCATGTCAATGGGTTGAGTCAGGATTTCCAGGACTATAGTAAAAACAAAATTGATGGGTTTATGAGGTCCCTAGATGGAAAAGAACAAAAACAAATTACACAGAACCGAATGGACTGATGGGGGATGATTGTGATTTTTGTTTTAAGCTCTATTCTCTGGACACGAGGAACTGCTTAAGCTGTCTTTTTTTTTTTTTTAAAGCTGTCTATAATTCACAACAATTGAGTAGACTATGTGGTTATAAACAGAAAAGAAACATTTATCTTTTTCTCCCTGCTTTATTTCTCCAGAATTAAGGAAATAGTAAGTACTGTATTTTTTTCAAAGCAATATAGTTATTTGAGTATGTTCAATAATGATGTCTTCCTTGTTAGCAGACATGATTGGAAACATTGTGTAAACCTTTGTGGACTTGGCTGGAATGACCACACACTTCGAGGAAACAAGGACTGACTTCTTGAAATCAATGCTTATGAAGTTCTCTTGGGGAAAATGCCCTTTAACTGATGTAGAATCCTAGCATTATAGGAGAGAAGATACTTCCTGGGAGGTTTGAGGAATTTAAAATATCTTGAGAAGTTCAGAAGGTGGAATTCACCCAAGTCTATAGAAATTTCAGGGGAGATCTGATGACAGCTTCTTGGAGAGGCTTCCTAGACTTGAGAGGTTTCTAAAAGTCCAATGTGAGATTTCTTACAAAAATTCCTTTATGAAACTTGTTGCACCTATGTAAATATCAGTCAGATATAATGAGCACACCCATATTTTGTGTTCAAGAATAACCTATCTTTGAGATTATTTTGACTAAGAGGAAGGTGACTGCAGAGAAATTTTGTGTGTCAGTGGAAAACTACATATTGTCCCAAGTATACCCTTTCCAGTTAGCAAATTCTGTTCCTGTACCTTGCCTTTGAGCTATTTTGTACCTCTGTCTAAATTGCAAAATGA
Source organism: Aplodontia rufa (assembly GCA_004027875.1). Lineage (NCBI taxonomy): Eukaryota > Metazoa > Chordata > Mammalia > Rodentia > Aplodontiidae > Aplodontia > Aplodontia rufa. Next base: position 10,471 of record PVKS010026623.1, read on the forward strand.
TGGACATGCAACCCCTTATCTGGAGAAGAGAAAGTTGACTGTCTTCTCTCTTCATCCCAAGGAAAAACCATGTGGCAGTATTCCACCTACCTTGCCCACATTGTTAACCTAAATCAGATTTTCAGTTTTTCCCCAGTTCCTTCAATATCTGACTATAACACTCCACACTAACTTTCCAGTTTTTCTTCTTCCCACCTAATCTGATGTCATGGAAATTTCAAACCTCACCACCCTGCTTCCTATTGATTGAGAATCCAAGTTTCCTTGCTCTGGTCCTTCTCTGTAGGATCTGAAGAAGTGCTGAGAGCTATAGTCCAAGACTTGATGCCAACCTCAAATGACTCATCACTGTGTCAGACCCTGTAGGGGCTGGAATTTTTTCCCTGTCTGGGCCACTAAAGAAGGACGTCCAGTGAAAAATTCAGGTCATTCATGCCCTTAGAGGAGCAGCAAACAACACTGTAGATATCAACAGGCCATCAGCATCCTAATTTCAAGAAACTCAATCAACGGACAGGATTGTGTAACCAAAAGAGACTCTTCTACCAACCTCCTAGAACCCACCAGACTGGTTACATTCAAAATTCAATTCCTGGCTCTTTAATACAACATTTTACATCAATATAAGATGCCCCAAATGAAGTACTTTAAAAGGACTGATCTTTACTACCACCTCTCAACAGATGGTTCAACTGATTTTGGAGGAACAAAACCAAAAAGAATTCTTTTTACTTTTCTTTTAGACAGAGAGAGAGAGAGAGAGAATCAATTTTATTTATTTTTTCATCTGGCCTTTGTTTCTCTGACACTTAGTTGTGTACATGATGCTGGGATTTGAACCCAGGTCCTTGCACATGCCAGACAAGTGCTCCAACCACTGAGTCACTGCTGCTCCAAAAAGAATTCTTGAAAAGACTATTTCTTAGACCCTGCCTCCCTTTACTCAAGAGGTGTATTGTCAGTTGCTCTGGGATGAATAATATTCACTTGTCTTGAACCTAAGGGGGAACTGGCACACTGGAACTTTACCTGAGCCCTATGCTCCTGGAAAACAGTAGCGGTTGAGAAATTCCCCCACCCTTCTGTATTCCAGGAAGTGATTAACCACAAAGAGTCACCCTTGCCCATATGATGCAGAAGATTCACCCCACTTGTCCTTATCATGTGTCCCTATAAAACTCCAGAGCCCTGCCTGTTCTTTGACCATTCTTCTCCAATGAATGTGCTGTCTGTTGCAATAGCCACCCCCACCAATCACCTCTTTGTCTGTTGCATTTTGTCTTTCAGACTACATAGAGGTGACTCCTACTGCCAAGACAGATAAAGTAGGATTTGCCTGAGTTGTGAAGGGAAAGACCCAGAGGAAAGGAAAATGCTGTGTGTGTAATGGAAGAGAATCCTGATCATAAACACTTGTTCTACTAGGAGCAGAAGCAACAAAGCCAGCGATGAGTTGCTAGGTATCTTCCATAGTCCTTCCAGTTCTGCTGATCTTCATGGGCAATGTTGGTGGGATCTGGTGTCTTGTTAAGTTGGGCCTATGGAGAGATTTGGCGGAAGACTGGACAGAGAAGAAATGTGGAGTTATTTTCCTGATTGCTCCCTGCTGTAACCCTATAAATTCCTCTTTTACTCCATTGTCTCCGTGGGAGTCCCCCAAACTCCCTCCTCCAATCATCCCTTCAGCCTGATGGCTACAACAGTTCCTCTGCCTCTGGCCCCTCATCATGCTTTCCTACAGTGCTACTTCTATTAAAGACCCTTAGAAAATTAGCGCATCCTTGAGTTATCCTAATGTGAGTGTGCTGTTTTCTGTTGAGACCATAGTCAATACCATTAAAGTCATTTTAGGACATCAAGAGACATTATGGCTTTTGGAAACCTATTCTCTGAACACTCTCACAAAGAACTAATGATTAAATTATTTTCAGAGAACAAGGTCAAAAATGATCTAGCCCTTTCTTACCTCCACACCTTTCCTCACTTGTTTCATACCAAAGCAAACTGAAAATATTTGAAGTTCCCCAAGCATGGAACGTTACTTTATCCTGTTGTACTTGGGTGCACACTGGGGCATGGAAGCTCTTGTTCTCTCTCCCTTCCCTGCCACCTACAACTGTTAGACTCCTACCTGACATTCAAGTCAAGTGTCCTTTTCCAGAAGTCTCCCGGTGAGCCTCTTGAGTAGTGATGCCCACCCCTATATGCAGCCCCTTTTGTACATACCTCAAGTTCTGAACATGCTTCATGCCACTGAAATGATTTGTCTGCATGTCTGTCTTTCCAGAACTTTCCTTACCCTGGTAGACAGGGCATGAAGTCTTGCTCAGTTCATGAGATCATATAGTCTATAGAAAATAAACACTCAAGAAATATTAGCTCTCAATTAAATTGAGAGTCTAATTCAAGTTGGGAAAGTGAAGAGAGGAATGGTAGACAGAGGTGAGGGATTGGATCTTGACCTTTTGCTAGCATGGCCCCAAATACCTTTCATAGGCATAACATAAGAAAAAAGATAAAAAGCTTCAGAGTTAATATTTTGGCTTCAAACTGGGTCACCCTCAACCTGGGGGTATTCAAATTGGTCTCTTGTCTAGGGAGGCAAGCTGCATAAATTAATACACTGAACCTTGGCCTAAAAAGCCCGAGGCTTTAATAAATAAAGAGCTGCACCCAGCCAAACAAGAACATAACACTGCCAAATGTCCCTGTGTCTCAGTAACAATAACAATGTTTCCTGGGCCCAAGCCCAGGCCTGAGAGCAACTCAGAAAACATTAAAGAATTTCTGTGCTTCTCTTAACATCCTCTTTGATTGAAGAGACAACTTTGGCATGTCCCAAGAGCAAAGTGGATGTCTCCAGTCTGCTCAAGGCTCCTGTTTGACTCTGACTAGAAATTAAAGGCTATTTCTGGATCTATTTTCTCTGCACTCTTCTCTCCTCTGTGGCTTCTCTGTTTATTTAGGGCCAAAAAAAAAAAAAAACACCCAAGACCAAAACATAACAGCATACGCACGCGCGCGAGACAAAAAAAACACACACACATACACACAAATAAAAAAACGAACAAACCAAAAAACTCCAGCTGGTGTTATAGGGGTAATTCTACTGTGTTTGATGGGGCCTTGGTTAATAGGATTTCTTTTAGAGAGAAAAAGAGGGTCATTCTTGGGATGAATGTGCCTACCCCACAATAGGATATGAGAATATTTCAGTTAGAAAGGACCTTAGAAATTATATTGCCCAATCTCTTATTTTTTGCAGAAGAGAAAACTAAGGCCTAAAAGAGTGATCAAATTTGTTCAAGATCAGAGGGAAAGGACAAAATTGGTTTAGAATTCCAATATAGTACTTTATTCAACACTCCCTGTACTTTGAAATACTGTTAACTTTCAATCCATCCAAAAGTTATTTTAAGCATCTATTAAGTATGCAATACCTTTTATACCTCTATTAGAAATCAAGCCTAGCTTTTCCAATCTCATGCTGAGGTGTAGAGGCATCTGGGGCTCACCCACATCTGCTTATCCTTTTTTTCTGGGTCATGTGAGATGAGTAGACTTTTCTACCCATTTGCAGTTGGGAAGGACCACATAACTAGTTTTAACTGTGCTCTTGGTAGCATGTGTCACTTCTGGGCCCAAGCATGGGATTCCTAGTATGACATCTTTAGCACTACTGTTTATAGCTGCTTCAATTGAGGCCATCAGTCAAGCCACCATGCACCTGGGTCCTCAGAGCCAGTGAGGAACAGAACCCTCCGATGACCCAGGTGAGATTCAGAAATAATGACAAACATGTATGGGGTTAAATTACTCAGATTAGCTGGATATTTGCTACTGCTGTATAAACCTAATCCATTCAGGGTAACATGACGTGAGAAATGGCACTTGCTCATTGATAGTAAGATTTAAGTGATTACAGTAACTATTTTTCTGACACAAAGTTTTGATATGAATTATGGGACTGAATTAGCTCTAGACCCTTTCTTTCATAACAGTATAATTTAGGTATTTTAGTCAACTTTTTCAGCATTTCAACCGAAAGACCTGATAAGAACAGTGTAGAGGAGGAAATGTTTATTCGGTACTCATGGTTTCAGAGGTCTGAGTCCACAGGTGGTCAAGTGCATATCTCTGAGCCCAAGGTGAGGCAGAACATCAAAGCAGAAGGGAGGTGAGCAGCTCAGAACATGGCAACCAGGAGAGCTCCACTCACAGGGGACAAAATATAAACCCCAGTGGCATGCCCCCAGGAACCCACCTCCTCCAGCTACACCTTACCTACCGTTACCACCCAGTTGATCCATTTCAGTGGATTAATGCATGGATTGGGTTAAGGCTCTCATAACCCAATCCTTTCACCTCTAAACCTTCTTGCATTGTCTCACACATGAGCTTTTGGGGGCACATCATAGCTAAACCATAACACTAGATCTGGAAAGAGTATACATATAAGCAGTTATAATGGGGGTTGTAAAAACTGCCATTAAATGGTACAGACAGTGTGTTATGGGAATATGGGGGGTGCTCATCCACCAATAGGAGAAATTAGGGGTGAACATCATTTGAGCTCTTCCCATGCTAGGCATTGAGGAAAGGGGACTTGAGGGGTAGGTTGGACTAAGAACCTCAGAGAGAGAAGGAGGTTCAATAACTGAATGGAAAGGGGATGAAATCATCTCCCTTTTATTTTATGCACAAACTTTATTTTGAATTTTCTTGAGATTATGGAATTGGAAGTTGGAAACTGCTTTGGAACTCAATCAAAAGGCTCAGGCTTCTATTTTCTAGGAGTTTGGAAAAAGATGGCATTAGTATTGTGGCTTTGCAAAAGCTCGGGACCAACATCAGACTTCTATTGATGGTGTCACTGGGGACAAGTCATTTAGTTTCTTTGAATTTCACTTTCAATATTTCTTAACAGGAGAAATGGTTAGGACCTATTTTCCACTGTGCATTTCTAAAGTGTGAGCCATGGAGCACTTGTCTCCCAAGACACTTGATGAAAAAGCATTCAAATTCTATGACTTTGGGAAATTCTGAGCCCTAGGTGCCTCTGAGGTCCCCTTCTTGGAGATTCATGGCACACTTTCTCTTAATGAAAATTCTGGGAAGTTCTGCCACAAAGAAACTTGTTTAGATTTATTTGACCCAGTATTTCCCAAATTTATTTGACTATAGATGTCCTCCTCCTCCAACAAGTACTTGCTATAAGATTATACCCTGAGAATAAGTGTTGTCTGATACGCAGTTTGGAAAATGCTGATGGTCGACTACATGATTCTCCAACACATGTCCTTATTTAGGACATTATCACTTTCCATGTGGATACAAGAGCTTCTTAAGTGGACTAATTAATGACAAAGTCATCCCTCCCAAATGGATCTGAACTCTCTGAATATGTGACTTCCCTTGTTAAAAGCCATCAACACTTCCCCTCTCCACCCAGAGACTGTATGAGAAAAACTGAAACTGTTGGGTTTGCTGACAGCCTTGGCAAATTTATTTCTCACTTAATATTTTCCCCAACTCTTCTGTGAAGTGCACCATGCAAATAATCATAGGTCAGACTAGTGACCCCTGTTTTACAGCCATAAAACCCCAAACCTCAAGGTGGATTAGAAAAATAAACCTTTTATACTTGATGATTGTTTACTTTCCATAAATTCCATATCTTGTGATAGCTCTACAGCATTAGGATGACAGGGGAGGGTGACAGACACTATTGTCCTTACTTGATGTGCAAATCCTCAAAGAATTTGGCCATAACTTGGGTTTCTAACTCTCAGTTAAGTGCTCCATGCACTGAATTACACTCCTAGGAACCAAGAACATGAATAATAATAACTCATTTATGAAGTGCTCAGTAATGTTTGTTGAATGAGTACATAGAGTCAGGTAGTCATGAAGAAAGGAAGAAAAAAGGGGTGGGGGAAGGAGAGAGCGAAGGAGAAGAAAGAAAAGAAAACAAATAACATGAATCTGTTTTGACTTCTACCTTCTCTTGCAGTCTAATTTACATTTATCAAGTGCCGACTGTGGACCAAAAGTATTCAGAAATCAAAGGTGAGGTGCAAATCCTCAGCATTTACAAATGAATGGGATAGTGAAAAATGTCTTAGTCAGCCTTTCCATTGCTGTGACTAAAGACCTGATGAGAACAATTTGAGGAGGAAAAGTTTAAATTTAGGGATTGACAGTTTCATAGGTCTTAGTCCATGGAAGGTCTCGGAATTGGAAGTTGGAAACTACTTTGGAACTAAATCAAAAGGCTCAGACCTCTATTTTCTGAGAGTTTGGAAAAGATGGCCTTAGTATTGCGGCTTGAGCCTTGGGGCTCAAGGGGAGGCTGAACATCATGGTGGCAGGCATGGCCCCAGGGAGACAAGCAGCTCAAAGCATCGCAGGAGGAAGAAGAGCAGATACAGAATACTTATTCCAAAGGCACGGCCCCTGTGACCCCCCTCCTCCAGCCACTTGTTACCAGCCTATAGTTGCCACTGATTGGGTTAAGGCTTTTGTAACCCAATCATTTCATCTCAGCCTCTTGAATTGGCACACATGAGCTTTTGGAGGACACCTCACATTCAAACCATAACAGACAAGTAAATAATAATCATGGACAAGCCCTGTTCTCAGTGGTTTGATTCTTTGACTCTTACAACTTAATGGGGGTAAGTATCATATCAGTCTCATTTTATAAATAAGGAAACTGAGGCACAAGTAGATTACCCATTGTCACTCAGCGAGTAAGCATCAGAACTGGAGCTTCAGTTCAAAGTTTCCGTGTTTAGCACCATGTTCTCCTGTACTTCTGTGTGACAAGTATTAGGATAGATAACTACACATATAAGGGCAGGGTTAGGGGGGCCTAAAGCTGAAGCAGCTCACTTGAGCGGGTGAGGAGGGCCAGGGAAGGCCCTTGGAGGAGGTGGCAGTTGAGCTGAGTCTTAAAGATTAGAAATAAATAGCAGGCAGAGACTATGACATAGCTTTCTAGATCTAGGGAAGACACCATGTGCCTGAAGATGAAGAAGTAGGTGGCACATTTGGGCCACTGAAAGTGGTTTTGGATGGCAGAAACATGGGTATGGGGGACAGTGGTTTAGGAGAGGCTGTTGAGGCCAGAAAATGTTCTCTCATAGGGGACCTGGTGTCCCAAGGGTCTGAGGTTTTTCAGGCACTGGGTGGAGAAAGGAAACGTTGATGGCTTTTTAACACGGGCAGCCACATACTCGGAGAGTTCATACCTATTTGGGAGGGCTTTGTCCTTAAAAGTCGGTTTAAGAAGCTTTTATAGTAAGTTAATCTACATGGGAAACGAAGATGTCTTAAATAAGGAGGGACAGGGGCAACGAAAAAGTGAGGATGGGTGAAACCTATATAGGGGGTGAAGCCACCAGGCCAGGGAAGCCATTAGACTATTGGAGATGGAAAAGTAATCAGAGCCTGCCAAGGGAAGAGTCTTTAGAACGGGTTTCTCAAGCTCAGCAGCATTGATATTGTGTCCTGGATCGTTCTTTGTTTGTGGGGAGGGGTGAAACTATCCCATACATTGTAGGATGTTTACAGCAACCCTAAACTCAACTCACTGGACTTCAGTAGCATTTCCCTCACCCCTCACCTTAGTTGTGACAACTAAAAAATGTCCTGAGACATTGTCATATATTCAGGGGACTGTGGCACAAAATCATTCCCAGCTGTTTCTTGACACGTGGTCTGTAGACCAGCACCTTCAGGAAACCTGTTAGCATGCACTTGCTGGGGCAAACCAGAACGATAAAGTCAGAAACTCCATATGGGAGCCCAGTAGTCTTTTTTTTTTTTTTTTCAGGGCTGAGGCTCGAACTCAGGACCTTGAGCATGCTAGGCAAGCGCTCTGCCACTGAGCTGAATCCCCAACCCCAGCCCAGTAGTCTTGATGGAACAAGCAACAAAAGAGCTGTGGGGTGAAGTTCAGTGCGACCTGGGCACGAGTATGGCTTTGGATGCAGAGTAGCTCTGAGCTCCTACTAGAGTCCTGAGCACTGTGAAGCCCCGTTGCCCTGGGATTCTAGTGTGGGTGCTGTTCCTGGGATAGCAGAAGAATAAGCATAAGGTTGTGATTCCAACCAACCAAACCCAGCAACAACACAGCAAAACAAAACCTTCATTGTGTCCTTTAAGAGTCTCTTTTGTTTGCAACCAGATCTTCCTGGCATGGCACCTCACTCTAGAACTCCCATCTTAGGTCCAGCCCCAACACATACATTTCCTGAAACAAGGCCAGAGTACCCCACGCAAAATCTCCAGGTCCTAGTCCAGAGATAACCTTCTGTCAAAGAAAAGCTCTCCGGACGAAGGAAGCCTGCTTGGTCTGTGGGTGGTCTCAGTATTTTCAGTATAGATGATGCATCTGAGGTTTGGGGTAACAGCAGTGTCCATGGAGGACAGGATAGGAGGCAGCATAAAGCCAGGGGAATTCTGGACAAAGCTGCTAGTAACACACATCCTCTTTTCTTCGATGCTGGTTACGCAGAGGTTAGCAAGATCTGTTTCTTATTCTCAAGAACTCACAGTTTAGGGCTGGGGGTGTAGCTCAGTGGTAGAGCGTGCTTGCCTAACATGTATGAAGCCCTGAGTTCAATTCCAAGCACCACCAAAAAGAAAAAGTAAAAAAGGACTTCAAGGTTTAATTTAGCTGGATGTGGTGGTGAAGCCAGAGTTAGCAACTTAGGGGGGCACTAAGCAACTTAGCAAGACTCTGTCTCAAAATAAAAAATAAAAAGGGCTAGGGATGTGACTCGGTGGTTAAACCCCATTGGATTCAATCCCTGATGTCCAAAAAAAAGAAAAAAAAAACAAGAAAAGAAAGTCATAGTTTAGAAGAAAGAACAAATCTATACCAGTTCAGGTAACAGATACTGTTATAAGTGTTGCAGGCGAACAGCACCCACGATGGGAAGGCATAGAACAAGGGATCAGGGGATGTCAGAGAGGAGTGGGGGGGTCAGATCACAACAGGCCACAACAAAAATTCACAAGCTTTCTCAGTTCTTTGCTTTCTTAATGTGTCAGTTCTTTCTTCACAGTCCCTGAGGCCAACAGAAATATTTAACAGCTCCACTTATTCAGTAGTTGGGTCCAAACAATTCAATAGGTATTTATAGCTAATAATTATAGCCTTTGGGAAAAAATACACATAAATTAAAGGAAAAACTAATATTATTATTCCATTCTTAATTATTCACAGTTACTGGTGCTGCAAGCCTGTAATTCCAGAGACTCAGGAGGCTGAGGCAGGAGGACCACAAGTTCAAGACCAGCCTCAGCAACTTAGTGAGACCCTGTCTCAAAGTAAAAAATAAAAAGGGCTGGGGATGTAGCTTAGTGGTAAAGAACTCCTGGGTTCAATTCCCAATTATCCTCCCATCAAAAAATCATAATTACTTACTAACAGAGTATGTAAATTGTTGGTTACTCACAATTTATCAAATTTGAAATAAGATTGGATACTGTCACAATCTTTTTATGTTGCACTTTGAATTTTGGCTGATTCTTCTTTTCTTTTCTTTTTAAGAGACAGCGGAACAGAGAGAGAGAGGGAGAATCAATTTTATTTAGTTTTTCATTTGGCTTTCATTGTTCCAACACTTTGTTGTGTACATGGTGCTGGGATTTGAATACATGTCCCTGTGCATGCAAGGCAAGCACCGAAACCGCTGAGCCACCACTCCAGCCCGAGTTTTCCTTTCTATCATAGTGTGATTGTATTTGGAATGTCCCCCAAAAGCTCATGTGTGGAAGACTTGGTCCCTAATGCAATAACATCCAGAGGTAGGGCTTTTGGGAAGTAAATTGAATCATGAGGACTTCAATCTCATCAGTGGATCAATCCATTTGGTGGATGAATAATTTGAATGGATTACCAGGAGGTGGTGGAAACTATAGGGAGCTGGGTCATGGTTGGAGGAAGTAGATCACTGGCAGTGTGACCTTGGAGACTCTGTCTCATCCATGATGCCTTCCTCCTTCTCTCCTTTCTTCTTTTCCTCCTTCACCTCCTCCTTCTCTCTCTTTTTCTGTAACTCTCTACTTTCTGGGTCCCATAAGCTGAGAAGCTTTCCTCCTCTCTGCCTTTCCACCATAATGTTCTGCCTTACTTCAGACCCAGAGCAATGGAGTCAGTGACCCCGAACTAAAACCTCTGAAACCATGAATCAAAATAAACTTTTCTTCTAGTTGTGTATGTCAGGTATTTGTCACAGCAATTAAAGGCTGACTCACACATAGCAACCCCCAAAACCTCAACTTTATAACAATGCAATGTTGTCAAAAGAAATACAGCTGAGTCAATGTTGAAGTTTGAACTACCTCAGGCTAGCGGCTCATGTGGCAGCCTTCCATGTGAAATATTGCTGTGTTTCCCTCAAAAATGTAAAACATCATGGGTGTTCCTGTGAATTCCTACAATGCTCCAACATACCCCAGAGTCCAGTTTGGGAAACGGGGTCACAGTGTAGTTTATAGTCTCTAAAAAAGGTACAACAACAAAACCACAAAGCTCACAACTTGGAATTAGTATGAGGGATAAAAATGATTGTTTATATTGTTAGTGAAGGTCAGAGAAGATTCTTTAACAAATACAAAGCAGATGAAGAGAAGAAATGCTCAGAGAAAAAGATTATAGCAAAGGAGATATTATGTGCTTGAGAAATTATTATTAATCCTTTTTAAATGGTCTTGTTTGGGGCTGGAGCAGTGACTCGGCGGTTACAGCGCATGCCTGGCATGCGTGAGTACACGGGTTCAAAGCCCAGCACCTACGTACACAGCTAAGTGTCAGAACAATGAAGGCCATGTGAAAAACTAAATAAAAAATTGATTCTCTCTCTGTCTCTCTCTCTCTCTCACACTGTCCTCCTCTCTCTCTTTTAAAAAAAGAAATTTAAATGGTCTTGTTTCTGTTACCTATGAATAATCCTCAGCCTCGGTGGGAGGAGTTGCCTCTGGGCTAACACGTGGATGGTGAGGCTGACCCTGGTTAGCCATTACACACACCTTTTTGTTGTTTCGATGGTGGTGTGTAGTGTGTGTGTGCATGTATTCACATGCACGCATGCATGCATTTTCTTTGTTAATTTAAGCCAAGCATAAAACTCTGATGTAAGTGCTATAGATTCTAGCACTCTTAAATGCCAACCCTCAGCTTTCAGTAAACTCTTAGGAGAATTCCAGGATTTCCAAAGGTCTGTAGCAGCAACAAATGTCAAAGGAGAGAGAAGAAATAAAAGAAGAGAAAAAGTCAGCAGGCAGTAAAGACATAACTTACCCAGAATGGAAATACCCTCTCAGTGAAAGAGAGAAAGGAGAGGACAACTGACCTTTATTCGTGGGAGACCAGATAGAGGAAAAGAAGCTGGTGCCCTGAGAAGAAAAGAGAATAAGAACCTAGCGAGAAAGGAGCAATTTCCTGCCACTCAGTTGGTGGTGACATTATCAAGTCCCTACCCGTGTTGCCTCTGACAAGAATTGTCTCTCTGGGCCTCCTGAGGAATGGGTAGGGACACACTCTATGAAGAGCAGGCAGCGGGCTGCATGGTGTGATTAAAAAGCCACAGAAACTCCCCAGTCCTGGGCCAAAAATAACCTCCCTGCAAGCCTGTCCCCCATCCTGAAATGCTCACTGCTGTCATGATGTTTTGAATTGGGGCACTGCGTCTCCAGGGTACCTTTGTTAAAATAGAAAGGTATTATTTTGGAAGGACAAAGCATTAACCCACCAGTGTTTGTCTAAACTTTTTAGATTAGCCGACTGTTAGCTAGTAAATTGGAATGGATTGTTATCTAATAATGCATTCTTCTGTATCTAATATTATCTCCTACTGCATAATCTATTATCCCAAAACTTCGTGGCTTAAGAGAATGAACATTTACTGGGTCAGGAATTTGAGAGCAGTTTAGCTGGTGGTTCTGACTCAGGGTCTCTCATGAGGATGTGATTCAGATGTCGGCCAACGCTGCAGTCTTCTGCAGTCATTTGAGTAGGCCTGGTGAATCTGATCCCAAGATGGTGCACGTGGATGGCTCTTGGAAGGCCTCAGTTCCTGCCACATATGCCTCTCCACTGGGCTATCTGGGTGTCCTCACAACGTGGCTTCCGGCTTCTCTCTAGAGTGAGTAATCCAAAGGAGAGAAGCAAGAAATAAGGTGTAATGCCTTTTATGACTGATGATTGAATGTTATATTCTCTCACTCGTAGCATGTGCTCTTTGTTAGGACAAAGTCACAATGTCCAGCCTAAACTCAAGAACGATATAATTAAATTCCATCTCTTCAGTGAAAGAATACCCAAGAATTTGTGGACATATCTAAAACCCCCCATAGCTAATCATTCAACAACATGAAAAGATGGGAAATTTTTCTTCTTAATAGTTTTAATGAGATATACTTGGCATACCAATTTAAGGTGAACAATTCAGTGGTTTTTAATATATTAACAATGCTGCATAATTATCACCACTAACCAATTTCAGAACATTTTCAGCACCCCCAAAATAAACTATACCTATTAGTGGTCACACCCTATTTCCCTACCTTCAACCATTAATTTATCTTTGAGATAGGTAACTTTTGAAAGAAAGTTATTAAAGAAGAATAAATAAGAATAGATTTCTACTCTGGTCTTACATCTTTCTAAGGCTGATCAGTGGAGAGTGGTCAGAGGGTAGACACCAATGTGAGACAGCAAAAGAGCTAGTGCCAGGGACTGGAGCAATGGCCCAGTGGTTTCAGCACTTTCCTTGCATGCTCAGGGATGCAGGTTCAAACCCCAGCACCACATACACAATGAAGTGTCAGAGCAATGAAAGCCACATGAAAAGAAAAAAAAAACAAAATAATATTTATTTCTCTCTCTCTCTCTCTGTGTCACTGTCCCCTCTTTCAAAAAAAAAAAGGACTAGTGCCAGACCTACCTGTATGCTAGGTATCATGCAGAGGTTACTATGGAAGTCTCACCATCAGTAGCCAGAATATAGACACTGCTTGGTCTGCTGGTGGTCTTTAGTGGGGTCCCTGATTAGCCACACAGGAGTCCCTGAGACCAGCAACCCAAGGATTCCGGAGGCTTGTGAGTGGGAATGGGGGCACAAATGGAGTGTTACAGGTGGAGGGGTGCTGGATCCAGAATCAGATCCTGGCTCTGCTACTGACTAGCTTGCATCTTTGGTCAAGTTGCATAATTTTATTTACATTGAGGTTTCATCTTAGGACAGTATAAATTTATAAATTTTTCGTTTGGTTTTCCCCCTTGCTGATCAGTCCTAGAGACCTTGGGAATACCAAATTGGCAGTGTCGCTGTGAGAATGAGAGAAATACATCTTATACTTAACCTGAGTGCTTATTTCTTCACTAGAGGAGGGTTATTACTGCTATTTTTCACAAGGTAGCCTGGAAACACCTTGGATTTAGACTGGGAGTCTGTCAATCCCTTCTGGGGCATTTAGGTTAGGAGTTCTGCTTAGCTTTCTATGTCTGGCAGTACCCCAGGTCCTCTCTTGTCCACTGAACAGCTCCTCTCCTTTCTTTGAATGAAGAATGAACCTGAGGAGCTGACGCACTCTCATTGCATTTAGATGTACGAAAGAATTTACATCTGCTGCTATATTCATTAGTACATTTGTATGAAAGTTACTTTCTTTCATTTTACTACACACACACACACACACACACACACACACACACACAAATGCACTGATTTGCAATGTCAGCAGTGGGAAAGAAAAAAAAAACACCCATTCTAGAATGCAAAAAACCAGCTTGAACTGGCTGCAGAGGCAGTGTGGAAGGAGGACACTGCATGGCTGTGTGGTAGGTAGAGCTCTCCTCCTAACCCTGACCTCCTTCAGGCTCGTGTTCCAGATCCCTGTACAGACATGAGTAGCATTACCCTGGTCCACAACCTCCCTGCTTGGTGTCACCAACCCCATGGCAGAGAAATGATCAGGGGAAGGCACTCTCTGTCCCTTGACTGACCTCCTGCAGCAGATTGCTATTTCCCCACACTGCATAGACACACAGCTTGTCGATGGCCTCGATACTCGCCCTTCCATGCATTTCAGGGGTGGGGACAGGGACCAGTTCTGTAGGAGCCCCTTAACTAGGTCACTTTTCTGACCCCTTATCTCTCTTGAGCACCCTTCCCAACTGCTCCCTCTGGCATGTCTATGTTATTTTCTTCATAGAATTACATCTCAAAATCTCTTGCTTGCTTATTTGTTTATTTATTCTCTCCACCCTCCTAGAATGTAAACTCCATGGGGTAATGAAACTTGGCTATCTCTATATCCAGCATCTCAGTTCCTGGAACTCTGTGGTGCACAGCAGGCACTTGGCAAATATTCACTGAGAGTATGAAGATGTGGGGGAGATTTAAATGCATATTGTTAAGTGAAAAGACTGCACACTGTGTGGTTCCAACAATACGACAACCAGGAAAAGGCAAATCCCCTGAGACAGTGAAAAGATCAGCGGTTGCCGGCTGGGGTGTCGTTCAGTGGCAGAGCACTTGTCTGGCATGCACTGGGCCCTGGGTTCAATCCCCAGCACTTGACCCCCACCCTGGTGAAGAAAAAACCAAACAAACAAAAAGCAACAATAAGGGATGAAAGAAATAAGCCATAAGAAGGAAGGATAAATATGTAGAGCACAGAGGATTTTTAAGGCAATAAAATTCTTTTTTTTTAAGATAAAGTGAGAGAAAGAAAGAATTAATTGTTTTTCATTTGTTTTTTGTTTGTTTGTTTTTGTTTTTCCTCCACTTAGTTGTATATGTGGTGCTAAGGATCAAATTGGGTCCCCATGTATGCCAGGCAAACTCTCTACTGCTGAGCCACTGCTCCAGCCCGAGCAGTACAACTATTCTGTGTGATATAATGGTGGATATACAGATAGGTACAAATGTTATTTTATATTTTTTCCAAATCTATAGAATGTTTAACACTTTAGACCCCTAAGGAAACTATGGACTTTTGGTGTTAATGATGTGTCAATGTAGGTTTCTCAGTTTTTACAAATCTCCCACTGTGCTGTGGGGCTAGGAGAGGTCATGCATATGTGGGAAGAGGGGGCAGATGAAAAATTGAAGTGCCTTTTGTTCAATTTTATTATAAACTTAAAACTTTTTTTTAAAAAAATAAAGTAATGGAGGGGAGAGAATCCTTACGTATGCATTAATTATTTCTGATGGAGTATGTAAGAAATTAGCTACATCAGTTGTTTCCAGCAAAGGAATTAGGGACTGGAGTCAAGTGTGGGAGGAAAACTTCTCACTGCCTACACCTGTGTTCCTGTTCAATTCTGTACCATGTGACCATATCAACTATTGAATAATAAAATGGCTCCTTGATGGAAATGGTGAGCACAATTGGTGTCTGCTTTTGCTGATACAGGTAAGCTCAGAATACCTCGGTAGGTCTCCTGTACCTTCCCACCGCACAATGGCAGGTCAGCAAGATCCAGGTAGGAGTCTAGGGTCAGCCCCTACATCAACTCTCCCTCCCAGGCACACTCAGATAGATGAGGGTCCCTGCAGGAGGTGTGGTTCCTGCCATGCATGATGATTTGTCTCCTGGAGACTGCCAGGCCTCACGCTCCTGCTGCTGCTTTCCCTCCAGTCCTGGAAGTGGAGAGGGGCCTTGGGCAAATACCTGGGGAGCAGCTGCTCTCCTTGAGCACATTCTCTAAAAAGAAAGTTTTTTTTAGTATTTCTTATTTGACAGGTAATTTGTCAATAGGTAGTTGTTAGGACTAGGATGACAAAGAAATCTTGCGAAGACCATGTGACACCAGACAAGATTGGCAAAGGCTGATGCTCGCTCTCCCTCTGAACCAGATGCTCCTCCTGTGACACCCTGATGCCTTCCCTGTTCCCTATAACGATGTCCTCCTTTCTCCCTGCCCCTGATGCTGGAACCTGCACTTTCCTCTGCTTGACTCCCTCCACCAGCATCTTTTCTCCTTGAGCACAATATGGTGGAGATGAGATCCCTTTCCCCCCATCTCCTATAGACAAGGGGAAACCCTTCCATCCTCTCCCATGCAGCTTGCTCAGGACTTTCAGAACTGATTTCCTCTTTGCTATAACACCTTTCTCCCAGGCAGGAAGAGCATGCTAGTGGTCCCCTCACTGCCACTGAAGGACTCTGAACATCCCCCAGAGTTTCCTTAGCTCTCCAATGCCATATCCACTTGCGTGGCTGCTAAGCACAGCACCCTCTCAGGCACCCAAGATATGCACCATTCTAGAGGAAGTCTAGCTTCCAATAAGGGAGGCATCCAACATGCTTTTAAAAAACCCAACATAATAGCAGAGTGCAGCCGCAGCAGAAGCTTGAGGGTGCCGCTAATTACAGATAGGGAAGCAGATGGCCTCATCCTCCTGGAATATTCGAGGAGAAACTCTGCAGAAGGAGGTTAAGTGACGGCTCTGATAAGCCCGTGGCAGATGGAAGAAAGGCAGCCTTTATCGCCCATCTTTTCTCTCCTCCCCTCTCTTTCACTGCTGGAGAAGTTCTCTGTCATTAACGTGCCATTAATGTGTCAGTGCAACAGCCGTAAACAAAGGGAAAGGCCCCCACCTTTTCAGAAACTTAAAACACTGGGAGGAGGAAAGTGGAATGGCTGGTGGAAATGAACTGCTTCCTTACAGTATCTCCTCTCCCTTCCTGTTTAGCAGCCTCCTGCCAGGCACTCTCTCTGGTCGTGTCTGGCCCCCTACACAAGCTTGGGGAATGGTGTGTACCTGTGAGCGCGTGTGTGTGCGTGTGTGTGTGCAGGTGTGTGCGCTTGTGTGCAGTGCTTCCTCCCCACATCTCCTTCACCTTGATTTCTGTGGCAGACAGAATGGTAGTTCCCTAAATGAGTCACCATGTCATTAATCTAGTCCCAGCAATCTGAATATCATATGTCACTGGCAAGTGGGGACTAAGGGAGCAGATGGAATTACATTTGTTCACAAGCTGACCTTAAGAAAAAGAGGTAATTCTGTATGATCAGGGTGAGCCCAATATGATTACAGGGTCCTTAAATGTGGAAGAAGGAGAGTCAGTGTCACAGTGATGTGATGTGAGAAAGAGTACGGGAGGGGCATGAGCTGAGGACGGTGGATGGCCTCCAGAAGCTGGGAAAAATTCTCCTGTAGAGTCCCCAAAGGGAATGCAGCCCCACAGACACCTTGATCTTAATAGTGAGACCCATTTCAGACTTCTGAACTTCAGAACTCTAAGATGATCAAATTGGGTTGTTTTCAACCAGCAGGGTTATGATACATTGGTAAAGCTGCAACAGGAATTGAATAGAGGTAGAAATTGGGTAATGCTTTACTCAGATAACATAGAGCTGCTTGTAGAGCCTTCCTGGAGGGGTCAGTCCCATCAACACCATTATACACAAATAAATGGAGATCCCTCCCACCCCCACCCCCACCCCTGGGCTCTGAGATGGGGAAGCAGGGCGGTCTGAGGAGGAGACTCTGGTCTCTGGTCTTTGGTTCCCATTATCTTGGGAAGAGATGAAATGGAATTGAATCATCAGAAGAAGAAATGAGAGAAGCATTTGCTTAGAGATCCAGGAATTCCGCGTTGGAGTTGGTAGTGGTGAGAAACAGTTGCATGACATTGGGTGACAGAGTAGAGAGAGCTGACCTGAAATTTGGAAGCATCTGGAGATCTGTAGAGGTAGAATTCAGGGGAAGGACACTGCCTCACCAGGGTCCCAGGAACCTGGGGTCCCCAGGTTGGGGAATATTATTCATGTTTTGGAAAGGATACCTGGGTCTGGGGTATTCTCTAACATATAGAGTCTCTCCTGAAACTAAATTTCTTGCAAATTACAAAACTAAACCATGTGAATTCATCAAAAAAGGGGTAATGATCACCGAACAGTATGACAAGTACAACTTTAAAAAATTCAGCAGAAACTC
>PVKS010026624.1:0-28431 GCA_004027875.1 Aplodontia rufa
TATATGTTCCATCTCCTGTCCCTCTATCTTTAGGGTATCTTCCATCTGGAACAACCTTTCTGTTTCGTTTTTGTGGTAATTCTGATTAATTTCCTCACTTGATTTCATGAGATTCATATCATTTTCAAATTTTCCTAGTTACAGAATCTCTACAAGTTTAGGAATCTTTCTTTAGATGATCTAACAAGTACCCTGTATTCGCCTCCTTCGGGTCTTTCAGCATACATTATTATGATCTACTAATTGGTTGACTCACTCCTTGTCAATTAATAATTAAATTTTCTTAACTCAATTGGATAAGACACAGTAAATGTCCAGCTCATAATTGCTGAATAGATGAATGCATGTACACAATGGCCAACAATGTCTGTTTTACAGAAAAATCTCTCTATCTACCACAAGTCCTATGTGTTGACTCCTAGCATACTCAACATTCTCTCACTGAGCTTTATTCAAAGGATAAATGGTTACTTTTAGTTAGAAGATATTGAGCATTGTCTCACTAACATTAACCTTCCCTCTTCAATTCTGGTGCCTTGGAAGTGGCTCAGAAAAAGAATCCATGTAGGTGAGTACTAGTTGAATCATACTGCTAATCTTACAGATTTCACCACCAGACAATATCTGACTGGAAACATCCAGCTGTATACACGAGCCAAACTCACTGCTGACTTTCATGACCCTAAGGAAGTCAGTGTTTCTGACATATGGGGTACTGAACTTGGAATACTTAACTTGTTCCTTAACCAAACATATATACTGGTCATCCTAACTGAAAGTCCCTTAAACACCAGGCCAGCTGTGCCTACTTCTCTCTGCCCTTCCTACCATCTAGAAAGTCAGCATATGAGTCTGTTAAGTTCCTAGTGATCTTAGAAATTTGCCTCCTTTCATTACTTCGAACATATTTATCCCTTCAATCTCATATAATTCTAATCACTCAATGAAAATCCCTTAGAACATCTGAAAAAATCAACTGTGATAAACTACCAACTGTATTTGATGCTGAATAATTGATAAATAGATGCTTCGCTTTAAAAAAGTTTTTATTAACCATTCATAAATTTGGAATTTTGTGTATAGATAGGTTGATACTATTATGATTGTCCATAAAAATGATAGAAAATAATAAATGTAATAAAGCAAGTCCAATCATAATACACCAATATCCATTAAATTCACATTTTCCATTGTCTTTGTTTTCAATGTTGAACTAATTGATTTGGAACCCATTATTGGCTGCAATTTTAAGGTTTTATTCCAAATTTATCTTGCATACTGATTAGGGTAAAACTGCCTAAATAGATAATTGAGTATGGCAACAGATAATGTCAACATATATATGGAGAATATATATATATATAATATATATACACACAAATAAATATATATGGCCATCTATTTGTATATCTATACATCAAGCAAGTATGGTTTTAGCATATTTAAAATCCTTTTTTTTATCTATTCAACAAATATTTGTGGAGTGCTTCTTATATACCAGATTACATTTTGGCATTGGGATTACAAAGGAGAACTAAAATAAACACACTTCCTGCCCTTGAATATTAATACAGAAATGATGAAATATGTTACATAAAGACTGCACTTTAGGGTAATTTTTGTTGAGAAATGTGACAATGGTTAGGACAGTTGGGGAAGATGATTTTTTAAAAAATAAATAAATTAAGCTGAGATGTGAAAAATTAATAGGCATTAAATGAGAAAGTAGTTGAAAGAATTTTGTTCACAAAGAATGGCATATGCAAAAGGTCCTTGGCTTATGAGGGCTAATGTGGCTGGGGTGAGGAACATGGTTGTTAAGGATGATATAAGACAGACTATAAACAGCTTTTAGTTTAATATATGGTGGACCATCCAAGAATGTTGTTCATTACATTAAAGACAGAAAGAGGAGACAAAAGTTGTTTGAACTATAAAAATGGGAATATAAGGGCAATGTTGGTAGTGTCAATCAAATGCATAGTTTAAAAAATGTCACTCAGCACATGGAGGGTAAACAGATAGGCAGGTATCGAAAGGGTTGAAAGTTTGAAAATAAGGAAGGACTGTGGTACTTGCAGTTTGAACCTGGAAAATGTTTATAAACTGAAGGAAAGCTAATTGACTTGATAGATCATTGAAAGTAAAATTGAAAGCTTGATGATTAATTATATATACAGATAAGGATAAAATATTTCATAATGGTATTGAAATAGAGAAAACTGTTACATACATTTGTGGATATGTCAAAATGATATATTCAGTGATATGTGCAACTATAATGGGCTAAAAAAAGACAAGAAAAATGTTGAGAATGGCCACGAGGTTAACAATTTTAATCACTGGGTGGATAATTACTTATTATTCCTGTGATACAAGGAAAGAAGACCTACTTAGAAGAGAATGGTGCTCAGCTTAGATTGGGGAGCATGCAGCTACTTTATACAGATTTAGGTGGATATGCCAAGTATGAATTTGCTTGTTTCAGAGCTCTTAGAAATGCCTGGGTCTACAAATGTTTAGTTTTCAATATATGGAGGCAATTGAAATCATAGATGTGAATGAAACCCAGAAAGAGAATACAAGATAAAAGACAGCTGTGGAGGACCAAACAAACCAAATCCACCCAACCATAATGCTTCTCTTTACAAAAAGAAATGATGGAGTGAACAGTGAAGTGGATTCGACAATATCTGGAGGCCTATTTGTGCTTCCTTCTGAATCGTCCAATGGGAGTCTAGGTTTTGGGGATATTTGGCTTTTACTCTTCTGAATCGTCCAATGGGAGATGAGGTTTTGGGGATATTTGGCTTCTACTCTATTGTGTGCATCTCAAATTCAGGCTCATTTATGTCACACAATAGCACTGTGAGCTAGGATGCATCTAAGAAAAAAATGTGTTTTCTGAATAATATTCAAGTGAACATTTTATGTGGAGGTTTTGACAATTTTCTGGGCAATCTGAACAGTGCAAAAGGTTTCCAGTTTTGATGGGCTGCAACTTTTCCCCTTCATCTACACAAATATTTGTGATCCTGAATCTGGGTCCTCATAATTATTCTGCAATTTTTATCCCATAAAAAAACAGAAGTAATCGTTTTACAAATGATGCCATAGAAAGCCCATATCATAAATATTTTAATGGGAAGGAATCATTTTGCCTAAACTATCAAAGCCTTACAGTCATATTACTGAAATAACTTTTCAGGGAAAGACCACCTATACTATACCTGTTTGGAGAGCCAGGTGTCTGACGTCATCTCATATTTCTGAAAGAAAACGATTAAGTGAATGAAGCAACAAGTATATGCAATTTAACGTTTTTCATAGTGTCATCTTCAAACTATTTCATCCTCACTTCAACTAGTGACGTATTATGAAAGATCCCATTGCCATTGTTGATTTAAAGTAAATGAAAAGTAAGGATTTGGGATTAAATGATAATTTAAAGGCCTTTTTTACAGTGAACTCCTTCAGCATACTCAGGAGTATGTCACCAGGGATAGAAGATCATTGTCTAGCTATGTTTGATCACCTCATGCACACTGTGTTGAACCACCAGACACTTATTCTTTTTACCTCTGGGCATCATCAGGAAACAAAATTATTAAGTCCTCCAATGGGACTGGGCAAACATCCAGGAATAAAATTAAAAAGTGGACCTTCTTCCAATATTAAATTACTCTTAAACATAACCATTTTTTTATATCAGTGGTACTCCAGTCTTAAGAAAAAAATCACACATTTGAAATGCCCTAATTACACATTTCTTTAAAACATTTTTGCAAATGGTCCAAACTTACATTCATATTATAAAATGCAAAATTTGACTAATTTCTTTTCAAGTTAAATATGTCTAGGTAAAATGTTTTAGTAATGTGTCTGTGCAGTGACATGAAATGTCTTGCAGTTTTTTGAAACAAATGATTCTATCATAAAAGTATTCAAAGGAACAAAACTAAATACTATATTATAATGACTTTCCTATATGCAAAAAGTGCTCATTTCAAAATTTTTATGTTATTTGCAGTTTTTATGTCACTTTCCTTTTCTAATATTATCACTGCTTTATAATTGACCACATTCGTTTTGAGGGCATGTTTTTCAATAGCTGTTCACTTCTTGCAGACATCAATCAGGAAAGCATCTGCCTAAATCATTCCTTTACTTCCTACTTGTATCTTAGCAAAAGTCATCCATAGTACCTAGAGAACACAGTTCTAAAATAGCAGTGTCACTACTCACCAGTACTATCAAGTTTACTTAGAACCAGTCAGAGTCAAAGACTTCATGTGCTATTACTTATTTGTTTTACTATTTTAATTAGTTGTACAAAGTTTTTTAGCTTTGAGCATAGTGTAGAATAACTAAAGAATAACGAGATATAAAATGAATAATATGATAGGACTCTTCTATTTTCTTATGATAGCATTTTAATTTATTCTTGCAGTACCTGTACTCAATGAAAACAATTTAGATCACTCTTTTATAAAGAAGGTAACAGGTTTTCTCTGATCTACTGAATATATGTAGGCCAATTTTTAAGTGACTCAATGATCAGTTGAACAGGACTCTGCATAGGACACTTTATTAAATATACAGAGAAAGGTTAGTCAGTCTATAATATAACCAGATGAAAGAGGTTGACTAAGATAAATTATTGATTATAAGTCTAATGTGACAAGCATTAGTCAAACCCAATAAGTAAATGGCTGATTCTCCTATCTCATTTCCACCTCTATGCTCATAATTCCATTCCAAATTTCTGCCTCTTTAAATAGTCTACATACTATTTAAAAATTACATTCTCAAAATGCTAGCATATAACGAAATACAAGAATCTTAAGATCATAATGTGATAAGTTTGGAAGAATTTATTTAAATCCCATCGGCAGGATTTTTGTTTTCTTCAAATGTTCCCTCATGTTTCTTTCCAAAGGTTCGAAAAAAGGCAACCACTCTTCCGACCTTCTCTCCCAAAGATCAGTTTTTTTTTTCTTTTTCAGGAATTCAGAAAATTAAACACTTGCATTATAAACACCTTATACTTTTGTTGATATGAGTTTTTTCTCATGTCACATGTGTTTGAGATTCAGTCATTATTGAGAGAATATTATCTTAGTGGTGTTAATGCTACGTAGTGTTATCCTATTGTGATGTTTTAATCAGCATTTCTCTATTATCTAATGATATTGAAAAAATTTGTGTGTGTTTATCTCCCTTTTAATTTCTGTTCACATGCTCTGATTTATTGGATTATCTTTTTATTACTGAGATGTAGCAACTTTTTAGCTATTCCTTTGTCAGATACACATTTTGCAAAATATTTTCTCTCAGTCTGCAGTTTGCTTATCAGTTTCCTTAATGGTGCTTTTGATGAGGTCTCATATGTCACTGTTGTATTATTAGTGATATTTTTGTCTGTTCAACATAGCAAAGTTATACCCTGTATTTTCATTTAGAACACTGACAATAGTACATTTTGGATTTAGTGCTGTTATTTATCTAAAATAGACCAAAAATACGATATAAGATAGAGGTAAAACATTTTTTTCCTGTTTTGATACCAGTTGTTCCAGTATCTTGTTTTTTTTTCTCCATTGAATGTTATGACACCTATGTTGAAAATAAATTAATCATACAAACATGGTACAATTTCCACAAACTGTGATTCAATTGATCTTTTGGCATGTCACTGTGCCTCTCTAGTAACTCTAGAGTTCTGTAACTTTGTAATTATTTTTGAACTCCAGAAGTAGAAAGTCCTTCATCTTCTCCTGTAAGATAGTTTGGGCTTGTTCAGGTTTTTCCATTTCTATATAAAATTTTTAGAAAGCATATATATTTCTACAAAAAGGGTCTGAGGGAACTTCATATTACATTGTATTTATAGCTCAATATGAGTAGAACTGACATCTCAGTAAGATTAACCCTTTATTATGGAAGATGAACTAGCTTTCATCCATTTAGGTCTTTTATGTACCATGGAGTTTTACTCAGCAATTTGAAACAATGATATTGTAGCCTTTGAAGGTTAATGGATGGCTATGGAAGGAATTATGCTGAGTGAAATAAGCATAACCCAGAGAACCAAGGGTCGACTGTCTTCACTCATCTGTGGAGGCTGGAGCTAGACCCTAACCATCGAGAAAGGAGGTCAATTCTCATGTTTTAAATCTGGATAAGGTGTAATGACATACAACCTAAGGCATTTGTACAGATGTATGGGGAAGGAGTGGGGGAAGGGATAAGGGTGGGTAATTGGGGGGGCTCTCGGGGGTAATCTAATTTTCAGAATTTATATATATATTATATTATTTCGTTAGAAGCTTGTTTGCTTGTTTAATAAATAAATTTCTGAACAAAATAAATGAAAAAATGCCATTCAGCAGTGTTGCAGTATTCAATATTGAAAGTTGGCGCAGTATTTATTAAACTTATACTTGTATATTTACTGTTTTATTGGTATTTTAGCATGTTTTCTTCCTATTAATAGAATAGAAAAGTACATTTTATGTTTTCTGAATTATATTTTTGTAACAAGTACAAACTTAGAGAATCTGAGACCAGTTTTAAACAGATCTGCATGCCCATTAATCATCACTAGTTTATAGTTTTGTTCCATTTGTTTTATTATTGTCTCTTTTTCTTCTTTCCAAATCATTGAAGAAGATAGAAGCATACATTTTCAAAACCAATAAAAATTGGAACTATACTTTTTAAATAAACAATTGATAGCAATTTGGAGGCACTGCATCCTTTACCCCTAACTACTGTGGTGAGCTTTTTTTTTGAAAATTAGAATCTACAACACACCTGTGACAAAATTATCAAAAATCAGGAAACTGAACACAAAATTTGTGTTGATAAACTGAATTTACAAAATTTGATATTTTGTTTCAGCTCAACTTCTATGTACATAAAAAGCATCATCTACAAAGATAGTTTTGCTTCCTTTTTCATGATATAATGACATTTATTCCTTACTGAGGTACTTTGATTTGAATCTTTAGTAAAGTCTGTATAAATGGAAATGACAATGGATATTCTTGACTTATTGCAGATGTTCATGTGAATGAGGTATTTTTCCATTGAATGTGAGCATATTTGATGAATATCTTTTATCAGATTTGTGATGCTTCTTTCTAGTTATTTAATTGAAAATTATCATGAATAGAGATTAAATTTAATTAATTTCTTTTTTCTCCATCAGTGAAATATTTAATTATTTTTCTTCTTTTTATCTTATGATGGATTGTATCATTTGGTTTTCAATATTAAACAGATCTTAATTCCTTGGGATACAACCGACCCCTCAATGTACATTACTAGAGTCAAGTATTAATATATTTAGGATGTCTTTAATGGGAAATTTCAGTCTAGAATGTTCTTTCTTGTAATGTCCTGTCAAGTCTGCTTCTGATTCTTGCTTCTTCCTTAGATGAGTAACACCATTGTACTTAATCTGGGCATAATCTCTTAGCCCTTGGTCTCAAATGTGTTGGTAATCAAGGGCTGGGGATGCAGTTCAGAGGCAGAGCACTTGCATAGAATGCCCTCTTCCTCCTATTGTGCAATATCTAAGAACAGCTATTTTATTTATATTTTAGTTTTGGAGTAGTATATAGCAGAAATGTTAGTCTGGAAACATTTGTTTCAGTTATTAAATAATCGGGGAATCCACTCAATTACAATGCGGCTAATATAATGATTTAATGTGATTATCCCATTTTCTCTACTGAGAACCTTAAAACTGACATATGCTGAATTTTTATTAATTATTGGTTCTCTTTTTTTTAGCTACACATGATATAAGATTACACAATGGCATAATTATAAAAGCATGAAGTTTAACTTTTTCTAATTCAGTCTCTAGTTTTTTTCCCTTAATTTACTGCAGTGTGTAAAACTGATTTTAGAAAACTAAAAGATAATTTACTTTTAAAACAGTTTAAAGAGCCATTTTTTATATTTACCTAATTGTAGGACAAAGAGACTGTTATGTTCTGACTACTCTGAACTTAGGAAAAAATGAACTTATTTAAAGAAGAACAGAAAGACATTTTCTATAATTTCAAGTTAATCAAAAACAAGATATGCAGAGTAATTCTACAGTTGAGAAAGAAGCTTTGTTGCTTAGACTTCCCATTATTTTGCCTAAGAATTCACTTATTTTTTTAAAGCTGAGTTTGTTCTTTTCTGCTTATCATTGGTACTGTTCAATGATATGCTCAAGAATACTTCAAAGTGTGCAAATAAAACCCATTATAAACTAGAAATTAATCATTGAAATGGCAGATTATTTTGCAAGCTGCAGAATTTTCTTTTTGAATGCTTTGGTTTACTCTTGTTGAAGCTTTGCTGAAAAGCAATTTTCTCTTTTCTTTTTACTTTTCTTATTTATATGACTTTCCTATTAGTGTTTATCTCATCCATTTGGTATATATTTTAAGGACTAATTACTTTTTAAAGATCTTGAAGTCTTTTCCTTATTTTCTGAAATTGTCATAAACAAACATATAAAACATAAATTATGTAAAATTAAAATTTCAACCCTTGATGTATATTTTATATTATATATTATTTATATAAAATGTAATCCATTAGTGCCCTTTAAATTACCTCTTTGAACAAATTTCCTGTGACTTTTATGTTGTTGATCCTAAATTCTCTTGGACATGGCTATGTGATAAATATATGAAAAAAGTACCAGACCAAAAAAAAAAAAAATACACCTTTAACAGGATAAATTTTTTTCTTTTCCAACCACCTTTGAAAGTTAAATACCTAAGGCTTTGTACAATATACTTCGATTTCCCTGTGTAAGGAAGGATTAACTACTTCATTTTAAGGACAGAATGAAATAATCATACTCACTCTGCTGCAGGCACCAGTGGTGGTCTCACAGACAGTGAGGATGGAGATGTTCTGCGGGCGGTTCAACCATCTCACTACTGTTTTGGTATTGCTTACCCACTTAACCATAGTGATATAGTATTCTCTAGTTTGGAACAAAAGTTAAAATTTATGTTTAGACCCAGAGAATAGGAATAGAACCAACAGTAAACTTTTTTATATGCAAACAGAGCTGGAAACATTATAAGGAAGCCACATGGTATAATTTCTACTATACCATGAATTATTATACATATATATAAAATTTTATAAAATGTTAAATATTATCATTTATAAATGTAAACAGAATGTGTGTATAATATGTTCATATACATATACCTACAAATATACGTAAAATTTTGAGAATGAATTTGAGAATGACTGATTCCCCAGAAAAACAATTTTTGGAAATTAAACAAAAAAGGATCAGATGCTACACTTTTATGAAAAAGCACTCATTGATTGGAACTGATACATGTACAAAACAAGAATATATTTTTAAATTTCTGTTATATTTTAGTTCTTTAAAAACAGAATTGATAGCTAATTAAAAGGCAAAGCTTAGTCTTGGCTTTATAATTATGTCTTGTGCATGGCCTTCATTTGTTTCACATAATATATGAGGATGGTGCCTACAGAGGTATGAATGGTCTATTTTGGTTTTTGTCAGTTGTGGAGGAAGAGCCAGTTTAAATATTTTGTTCACAAAACTTTTTTCTTTTCTTTCTTTTTTGTATAATACTGGTAGTTATCTTTTTTATTGGCTACAGCTTAAAACAAAGGAGAATAATCAAAATGAAAGAGTTGAGTGACTTAAATTTTTCATATAGAAAGGATGCTAATGAATGAAGCCTATAATCTCAAGGTGCTTTAATGTTCAGAAAGATTTTTAAATTTTCCTTTAAGACATTGCAGATTGTATATTTGGAACTGTCATACCACAAAACTCCTAACACTCTTACAGAAAAAGGCAGTCATCAATAATGATTTAATTTATGATAAAAATAATATCTATTCTTGCCAAGTTTCAAAATATGAGTTGCTTTACAAATGGCTTGAAAACTGCCACCCATGGGCATTGTATTAAAACCAGACAACCCAGAAAAAAATCACCTGCAGAATAAAATCTTCATGATACAAATAACCTGTCCCTAAACATGTCTGCATTAGATATCCAGTTACATGAATCTTACCCCTGAAAGTAAGTAACTACTACTCCCTCTGGACCATCTGTAAGCCCATCAGTGTGACATCAGTTGGAGGAGGGCCAGCACACTGCATCCTAGACTGAAGCCCATCATTTTCCCACAGTCTCTTCAGGAAATCCGGCAGATTTCACAAGGAGTTGAACCCCACTATAATATTATCTAGAAACTCCAGGAAACCAAAATAATACGAAGTATACTAAAAAGAGTAAATAAGCCAAATGTAAATAAAATAAACAGCTAATGGAGTTATATTCTGTGGCCAAATTCCATGGTCCTTGTACTCCTGTAAGGGACAACGTCCTGCTCACTCTTACTCTTCTCTTTAAGCTAATTTATTTTGTATACATGATCATATTTAGCAGTGTTAGTATTGAAAATCAGGAAATGTATTAACCTTTAATAGATTACCTAGAGAATTTAGCTGGAGAGAAAAAGATAATATATACTAAACTGAATCAGGAAAAAGCTGTGTTGAATTCTCACAATGTATGTCTCTGAATGATAGGTATAAATATTGTTCAAATCTGGGTTAAAAATTGAACATGAATATATGTAAATGCGAATCAAAAACTGTAAAAATCAAGACCATACTTTTGGGAAAAAGTCTAGATGGAACTGATACATAGTTTATTTTCCAAATCAGTCAGAAATTTGTCTCAATTACCTAAAGCAATTAATATATTTTATGCACAATGAGATGACAAAGTAATATGAATGATTTTAAAAATAATAACAGTAGAATTTAAATATGCATATCAAGTGCTTTCCCTTTTAAAGTATTCTTCAAATGAAATGGTGCCAGAAAATCTTTGCAAAGCTTTCAGAGACATTGACATATTTACACCTATTACTTATAAGGGAAAATAGTGACTTTTAAAAAGATTTTAATAGTTGGAAAACCATTAAGAGACAGCCAGTTAAGTCTGGTGAATAACAGTTTTTAAGAGACACTAAATTAGATGTAAAAATTGATAAGCTAAAATCA
Organism: Aplodontia rufa; assembly: GCA_004027875.1. Taxonomy (NCBI): domain Eukaryota; kingdom Metazoa; phylum Chordata; class Mammalia; order Rodentia; family Aplodontiidae; genus Aplodontia; species Aplodontia rufa. The sequence continues at coordinate 11,089 of PVKS010026624.1, forward strand.
TTAACTTGTCATACACTTATGGTACTCATTGAGTAAGTAATGTTATTTTTGTGTGTTTGTACTTAATTCACCTTGTGTTAATAAAATTTTATCTGATGTGAGATACTTTAATGTACATATCATTTATATTCAAGAGTGACCTTGCACATGGTAACCACAGTCTTTGGAGTTAGAGTTCTTTCCCAATAGAATATGTACATTCTTATATGGGATAATTTCCAAAGAGTGAAATTTCTACACTTTAAGTGTTGGAAATTCGCAAAATGGAGGTAACACAGACCTTGACACAGGCAGAGAGGAAAGAAATGTGCACCAGTTAATTGCTTCCTGTGTTCTTGCATTGCTTGTCCCAGGATCCCAGGTGCACATCTCCCTATGATTCACCTCAACATATTCTATTTGCTTATGAGCATTACTACTTTCTCTAAATGAGAAAGTAGTTCTGACAGAGCCCTTACCTGGAAATGTCACACTTCTTGGCCTGCCTGCTGCAGATGTGGCTGTCCTCCTGGAACTCCATCTCATGAACACATTAGATCTGGTGTTCCACGACCAGTGGCCAGCAGAAGTGTCCCTTTCTTAAACTGGTTTTCCTGCTTGTTCCTAGTCTCCATGGCTCTGGATTTCCCAGGAAGTCCTCGAGGATCTGGTCCTCTTGAGCCACAGAGACAGAAACAAGCAGGTTAGAGGGAGTGCACTCAAGTCAACAGAGACTTTCTATCAGCCGGGTGGTCTGGCACAGGAGATCTGATTGTCCACAAGGGCATGAGGGATGGAGGCCCCAGCATCACCTGCAGACAGGTATGCTAGCAGTCACACCTGTGTTTTCATTAGCTTCCTGTCTAATCACTGCTCTGTGTTCATAGCATAATTTTTGTGCAAATACAGTCACTCTGAGATCATTCTCTTCTAGATAGTACAGGAATGTTGTGCTGGCATTTGTGGCTTACTCATAGCTAGTGTTTTTCAAAACCTCTGTTAATAACTATGTGTTACTTAGAAGAAGGGCCATTTAGTACACTGTTATGAACACTATTGACTCTATTAATTAGATCTTCTTGAAAGGCACAGATAGGCCATGGAAGAATAAGAGATCTACATTGGATATACTTTTTTGAAATAGGAAGAGAAAGCATGACAGTGTCAAGCTAAGAGTGACAGGAGCAATATTATTGAGTTGCATAAATGGTGCAGCTGGAGAACAACGGGTCACAAAAGGTGGGTGACTGGAGAAGGATTTCAAATAAGTCAAACAATGCTAAAGACTTGAGGTAAGGAGAAACCAAAGAAAACTACGGTTCCTGTTCAGATTGGAGAGCTCTAAACACAAAGGACAATGAGTCCCCCAACCCCATACACAAATAATGTGATGCTTATCTAACCTATGAAAATTTTAGCATGATTCATTCTCATAAAAAAGCTTTTCATTAGAACTTAACAATATATTTTTAAAGTCACAGCTAAATTTTCTAATAAAGTCACTGAGTGCTTGTAATACTTTAAACTCACTGCAATAATCCACAAAATGGTTTTTTCCCACAAGATAAGATGACTCTTTTAACTCCCATCATATCTTCTAGGGGCAGCCAAGCAGGACAATATCTTAGGTCCTTCCATGCCACATTATTTTATCACTAACCATGATTCAAATAAAGATAAAATGAATGGTGATGAGTATGTACTGAATTACTACTGAAGAAAAACTGCATTCATATTTTAAGTTCTTTTAATGAAGTACTTTAGCTGAATTTTGGATGTATAAATAAATAAATAGAATGAAGGAGGCAAATGAAGGTAGAAAGTGGGAAAATAAATTATTCCCTTATCCAGGGAATTTCCCTTTAAATTTCTTTCATAAGACCATACATATGAGTTAAAATGTATTTATTTTGTAGTGTTTAACCAGAACATAAGAATCTGGATAAAGAGAATGTCTACCAGACGATGATGTTAGCTTGGGGACCTTGCTCGATTATAATCACAAGCACTAGTCATTATGAATAAATAAACCAGTTATTCAAATAAAAATGCCATAAAATGCCCTAAAACCTCAATTCAAAACAAAATTTGTTCTCTCAGGTTGGGGTCATGGAGTAAATTTATAATGAAGCTCACATCATAAAGGAACATCTTCCTATATTTATCTTTTTTATATTTCCTTCTACATAGGCATGCTGGCTGATAGTCAATTTTCATTTTTGTCACCATGGTGGTTTAATTAGAGTAAAGCTAAAGGGGTAGTTAGGTTTGAGTTTTAGGTATGATAAGAAAAAATAATCAAAAAAAGTTTTTTATAACTTCACTAATGAAATATGATTCACTCTTCTTGCCATTATGTAGAGACTGAAGGTTAGAAAAATACAGTAGCTACATATATAACATACAAAATATAAATTATTATTAAAATCAATTTATATATTTAATTTAAAATAAATTATGCTTTACAGTTTACATACTGTTACTAAAAAATAAGGCAGTATCTAAAATGATACAAGTAGATGTGAACAAAACACAAACTCAAATAAAAAAAACAAGAAGGGTCATTTGATATGAAGGAAATAATAGGATATGGGGAAGTATATCAGTTATATATCAAGTTATATCTGTTACATTTTTGCAAACAGGTAATAAAATCAAGTTCAGGAATTACTAGCTCTTATTAGGAAGAAACATGGATCTTTCAAAAGTGATCCATATAGCAAAGATTTTTAAAATAAAGTATAAAGCTTAGAGATTCATGATTTAAGGTCAGTGGCGTGTATCCCTGAGAGAAGTCCAAAGACTTGCTCCAGGTGTCTCAGTGAAATGGTGGTGGACATGTGACACAAATAGCCCTTATTAATTCAGAGGATCAAATAATTGAGAGAAAAAGAGCTAAGGGTTACACAAAATGTGAATCGTTTCCATTCTATGACTGCTTCACCTGTAATTAAATCACTTGTGGCTGATAGACCAAGCTCAGAAAGACAAGTTTCTACTTGGTTTGGTGAACTCAACTTCATTATATATGCCGCCTCAGATCCAACTAGAAGTGCCTCTCTTACAACGTGGATGAAGTGCTCTGGGACTTGATGAACTTATGCTCTTCCCAGGCTCCCAACTGGTTCCAGTATTCTACTTCAACCATTTAATCTTTCTGAGTTTCATCTTTCCCACCAATTAAAAGGAAAAAAAATAGTTTATATTAGCTAGTTAAGGGGGTGTCTTTCAGAGAAAGCATTCCACAGATTTTTATTACATTTTCAAAGATGAAAAATTTCCATACACATAAGGCTACACTACTGTAAAAATCCCCAAGTGGGATGAAATTTCCCTCATTATATCAGCATTTTAATAAAAGTTCTGCTGGAATCAGTCACCCTGCATTGATTATAGCCATCATCAAAACAAACTTTGAGCTTAGTCCCCAGATCATTCAATACAGCATGAAACAATTTTTCCTACTTGCCTCTCCCATCTCCAGGACTCTGATAAATTTCTAAAGGTTGCAACATTTGAAAAAAACATTTGAAGTGTGAGACCATTCACGATTTCAAAATACACATGATTATTTGATTATTTGTTCACTACCAAAGACTTTGCTAATATTAAATTTATGATTCTGGCACATAAAATGTGTTTCTTTTCTCCCTGCTCCAGCTTCTTAAAAATGAAGGCTTCTGATGTAGGATATGTAGAAACAAAAATCTCATTAACTTCTCTGCCTGGAGAAGAATGGTAGCGAATCTTTGGCAATCTATGGGGAGGAAGTTAGAGAAACTACACAAATTTCAGGGAGATTACACTCTTTTAAAGAGGACCATTAAAAAAAATGGATTGACTATTTTCTAAAAGAAAATTCAGTTTGAAATTATCCTTTGTCCTTATCTCTCTGTCACATCTCCTGCAAAAGACCCAATTCTCAGTATCAGTATGTTTAGTCATTTGCGATGCTGCTAATCACCTTGAAACTAAATGGGACTTGGGAGCAGCCAGACACCCAGAATGACTTCATTCCTCACTAATGGAGGCAACCTCAGCTTTATTTTCAAGTGGAATTGTTGAGCTGATCACATCTCTCTCTAAATTGCAACAAAATGATAATTGGATTGAAAATATCTACTTCCCAGTAAAAGTGAAATTGAAATTGCATACCTTGATTTAAAGCTGTCGGGTGGCATGAGTTCCAAAGTATGCGTTGGTCCGTACAGGTTTACAACATATAATTTTATTGTTGGGTTCACTTGACCTGCCTTTGAGAAAATGAAAGTTGTAATGCAAGTATATTAAGCATTAGGCTACATTGAGAAGAAAAGAAAAGGCATTTTGACTCGTTTACTTTTTTTGTGTTGGGGGGGAAAAGTTTAATTTCTTTGAAGTAGAAATGATTTTAAATTCAACAACTTGATTGCTTTCAATTGTTTCTGCAGATTGCTGCTTCTCAAGCTTTTTAGTCAGACAATTAAAGGTGATAGGAAATCATGACGACTTTGTTCATTAGGCAGTGCTACTGTGTTCTTCCAAAGACAGGCACCAGAAGGGCTGGCTGTGCAAAACAACTGGTAGATCAAGTTCACAGGGCAGCATGAGGGAAGATGTGACTAACTCAGAAGGAGAATAAGAAGAAAGGGAGGAAAGAAGGAAGGAGAGAGGGAAAGAAGTTAATGGGAAAAAAAGAAATCCTATCCATATATACGATTAGCCTACCCACACACAGCGTGTGTCACATGCTTAAAATTCCACAAAACCCAATGTCTTCATTGCATTCATCTGTCTGAATTTTCTACACAGTTTACTGATTCTTAAGTCAGATGACTCATTTGTTTAATTAACCGCTTGATAGGTGGGCAGATGCCCTCCCTGAATACTTTGCTTGAAGATTGGAAGGGAAGTGAGAAATATATGACTTTTGAGATCCATGAATTAAATGTGTTTTAAATAATAACTTGCAAGGAGGGGCTAGTATGTTTCTGACGTGGAATATGTACTAACGGTATCAAATGAATGGTCTCACTAATTGTCCCTACTATGACATACTATATATTTACACATAATTATATAATTATATACCCAATTTCCAGATGAAAACAGTAGCTATACACATTGTATGAGGTTAAATATCTAATAATAAAGGGAGCTAGTATTTAAATCCAGGATGCTCTTGACTATGCTTTTAGTTCACTCCCAGGCAAGGAGTTTTTCTAAAACACTGTGAGCACCGAAGGAACAGGATGGAAACTTTCTCCAACATGTCTCAAACACTGAATAAATGAATGAAGAAATGCTCACAGGAAAATAACAATGCATCAAAACAATTGATCACCATGTGGCTCAATGTGTTTCTGAACAATGTTCACTGCTATCCTTGTGGTGTAGCTGAGGTTAGAGAGAAGACTTAAGAGAGAAGGAAACTGAAAGTGAGTGGAAGTGACCTGAAAACTGAAAAGAGTTCAAAGCTGAGTTCAAAATGGAAGCGCAGGGGAAAACTGATTTAAAAATGGCAAAAAAGGATTATTGTTCAAGCCAGAGTTCTCAGGACCAGAAGCAACATTATATATTCCATCCGTTTTCCTGAAGCCCATTTTTATTATGAGGCCAACATCCCCTGATGATGGTGAAGGGATCACGTTTTGAGAACTGCCTTGGTTTCATCTGAGAACCAGAGAAATTTGAATCCCAGTCTTGACTTTGTCATTTACTTGATATGGATCATGAGAAGATGCTTAATATTCTCCAGTATTATTACTTGATTATCAAAAACGAGACATATACTTTCTCTGAGAACATGTCAGAAGTAGTAGTTTCGAGTCAGAGAAGATTTCTTATTACACATAAAAACATACTCAGCAGTTACAGTGCTTGCCTGGCATTGCGAGTCTGCAGGTTCGAACCCCAGCACCAGGTACACAACAAAGTGTAGGAGCAAAGAAAGCCAAGTGAAAAACTAAATAAAATTAAATATCTCTCTCTCTTTCTCTCTCACTGTCCCTCTCTCTTTAAAACAGAAGTATATAATTTTGTTATAAGGACTAACAAACATGATGTGTCTATAGTAGTAAATGGTAATGAGTTAAAAATGAAAAGTATTGCTATGACATTAATTATATTTTTATCTAGTTAGTGAAATGTGTGTTTATATGTTTGTCATTCAATAGACTGTTTAAACTAATAAGGAAATTGAATTAAATTTGATCTCTCTGACCTCTGACCAGTAATGCATAATTTATGACATTCTTTGCCAAAGACATATTGGTTATTAGTGTATTGTTAAGGCAGCTTTGTCAGTAGCACTCTAAGTATATATCTGTGCAGGATCACTGATATCCCAATTAGATTCTACATGAAAACAAATTAAAAAACTGTACACCTGAGGCCACATTTGAACCAAAAAGTGAACTCAACAGAAACATCAGGCTGTCTCCAAAACTCACTGTTCAGCATTTCCTAATTTCAGTTGAATTTTTCCTTTTCCATAGGGTTTTGAAATTAAGCACACATGGCAAGTTCATTTGTACCTTTTAATATTTGAATCATTTCAAGAGTTTGAAAATTAAAAGAGTTCATCTATTTGCTTTTAAGATTCACATTTCCCACAAATACTGCAAAGACACAGAATTCCTTCCTCTATGACTCTGAAACACAAGCCTCAATAATAATTAACCTTATTCTACTGGCAACTAAATTGTCATTAAATTAGATAATGTTTTAATTAAGAAGATTAACCTGAGGTCACAGAGATGGAACTGTGCATCTCTTTCATGCTGAATTGCTAATGACAGGGTATTTTATGAGTTCTGAATCATGCTGAATTAAGTAAAATACTAGTATATTTGTTTGGTGTAAGTATTTCATTAGTAAACTTGACCACGTTGGGAATTTGCTGCACTCATTTTAATCTGGTTTAATTTAAAGCACAATTTATTATAAACTCATTGTGTTATTTCAATTTCTAAAGTACCACTTTTTGAAAGTTTATTGCACAGGAGCAAATTGAAGCAATACATTTGGTATGGAGAAAAAAATTAGCGAACGTTGTTCTAAACCAGAGTACAAAATGATATGTTTGAAAAATTAAAGTAACAAACGCAAAATAATAGTAATGAAATGTATTCTGACAATAAGAACCAAAGTCGAGCTCTACTTTTTTGAATCCTACTGTCTTACATACCAGGGCTTCTTTGTTCCAAAAACAAGCATTGGAGGACTTAGGTGCTTTCACTTAGTGCTAGGAGATCTGTTTCCTTCGTATTTTTAATACTCTTCAATCGTAGTTATGAATACTCAGTATCCTCATCACGCTGTATTCATATATTGCAGGTGTGAGACCAAAAATGCTACCCATCTACAGCCAAGCTCTTGGGAGCAAATGCAGCATGCAGATTTACAAATATGTGTTAACTTGACAAAGAAATGTTATGATTTCATCTGTGTTTCCTGAAATACAAGTTGACCTCTGGTAGTTTTATTGAGAGGAATGGAATCAATAAATTTGAGTTATTTTCCTATTCTTAAAATAGCTGTGACTTTTATAAAAGTCCTTAACCTTTTAGAATCTCAGTATGACCTTTTGTAAAACAGGCAATTGTGATAAAGACCAGATGAGAAAAAATAGTGAAGTCCCCCTGAAGACATATTGTATTAGCACATGTAATTTCTATGAGCTAGTAAAACTTAAATAAAGATTATTGAGTAATCAAGTGTTTAGGTCTATATAGTGTGTCCTCTGAATTACTGATGACATAATTCAATTTTCTCAGATGTTTCTATTTGCTCATTTGTTGGCCTCAGTCTTGCTAAAATTGTGAGGCCTGGCAGTGCCCAAGTTCAAGGACTATAAGTCTATAACTGAGAAGGAAACTGGAGCTGATGCATATGTATTTTATGTGAATTATCACGTTTTCACTCCTCTTGAAATGAATTACAAAGTGTTTTCCTTTCTGAGGGGCTTGTTTTATTCCCTTTGTGAAGTATGAACGAAACAGTTGGATGTGCCTTTCACAGTACATCACTAATTCTTCCTCTTGTACTTAAATTACTAGGTGAACGTGAATCATTTTCAAGTAAACTGTACAATATAAGAGTTAATATATTTGCAAAGTCTTTTTAGTTTTGATTTGGAAATAAAAGATATGCTGGTGTACTATACAGGTACAAACTATCAATCAAAAAATGGCTAAATTTATAAATGGGAAAAGGATACAAACTTTTTTGGACTACAAAAAACATCTCTCGGTATATATAATTATTTTGTTGTGTGGTCAGATTGCTATTTTCTCCTGAAAAGCACTAAGTATATGTGCCTTCTACTACAGGTTCCAAGAATAGCCTAAAAATTGAATTTCAAAAATCATGGAAACCAAATCCTCTTAGAACTAAATTTAATACTATAACCTACAGAGGAAAGAAGGGGAGGACAGAAGCTTCTGGAGGAAAAAGTTCATCATACTCTTGATTTCCCGTACTCAAGCCTATCTTATTTTCTCCCCTGGATAATCTGAGTCTGGTAGATGGCAGGAGAAGAATGAAAGTGTGAAGGATTTTGTTCCACACTGACCACACGTCCATCGCATGTCTGGTGTAACAACTGTGATGGGAATTTGCCCAGTGTGTTCTGCTGTTAATGCAGTGCACAAATTCAAAGGAAGAAAATCTGCCGACCTTGGGAAAAACAAGGGATAACTCTACAAAGGGTGCCTTACAAACAGCTTCTAAATGAAATCACTTCCTGTTACTTAATCAGAGCTAAAATCTATAAAGTAGAACTTGAAAAGTTTTCTATAAGACATCTTTACATGATTAATACAAGGGGGCCCTCACCATGAGCCTTTTTCTGTGTTATATTAACCTAAGGTGAAAAGGAATTTTTAAAAAGAGAATTTCAGGAATCAAGGAGGGCCCACAATAGAAACTCAAGGAACTCGGATTTTGCAACCTGCTCCAAGAGGCCTCAGTTAATACTTGAAAATAATTTTACTTTCTGGGTAGGATTTCAATATTCTCTCACCCAGGAAAACCCTATCATCTATCCTATCTATCCCTGGCTAGGATTCAACACCAGCATTTCATAAACCATGTTCCAGAGTAGGCACTGCCAAAATAATGCTGATATTAATACTAATAATAATAAATTCCTTATGCTTAGTCTATTCTTTATTGGTGATTCTTTATGCTTTGTCTATTCTTTATTGAGATTCTTTATGCTTAGTCTATTCTTTACTGAGGATTCTTTATGCTCAGTCAATTTTTATAGGAGATTTATAATACACATTAACATATAGTATATTAAGTGCTCTAAGAAATCATCTAAAAGAAGCTAGAGTTTTTTTTAACCTAAGAATTTCCAATTATTTGATCATACCAACTTCCCCTCTCTTAAAACACCTACCTACACCTCCTAGTGTATACCTTGAAGAAACACTTATCCTAGCATCATTTCTGAATCTTACCTATTCTCACTCTGTTTCCAATAGCGAAGGTAAGAAAAATAAGAATGAGAATCAGAAGGAAAAGCATGCAGGTAAAGCAAAAGTTCCCCCACCCCCAAATCATCTCTCCCTCTCTCAATCCAGTATTGTACCTTGATTATTTACTCTAGAAATGATGCATCTATCTCCAAGTAAGAGAAGCTCTCTCTCCCACAAACAACTTGTTCACGAAGCCAGCACATTACATATCAAGTTTCTGGTGCCTACAGAAGAAACAAGTTAGCACTTCCACGTTTCTTACCTTGGGATATGGATACTGCTTTGCTTTGGGATACAGTGCTCCAGTAAACCGAGGGATAACCATGTTAGGCACCAGGGAGTCATTTATCATCAGGAAGGCAAGCCTCTCTCCATCTGGGGACCACCAGTGGGCGATGTGAGAATGCAGAAGTTCCTCTAGAATAAATGAGTGTTATTTGAAACTGACTGTAGAAATGTGGGCTCAGTGACCCACACATGTCTGTCCTGGAAACCTCCATTGCACATATATACTTTCTAGACAGTGTGCCAGATTTTATCAACTTCCCTGAAAATTCTCTTTTTCTGAGAGACCTTATCCTTTTAGTCCCAGGAAAAACAGATGCAGAAGGACAGACTGAAACAGTAAGCTCAGGATTTCATGGATCATTGGCAATGTGCACAGAGCACATGGAAAGGTTATTAGAGTGGAAAGAATAAAAACCGATGAGTGACGATAGCCTAAAACTACACGAGTGTTACCATTGATTCATATTTGTGTATGATTCGTTTTCCATCCTCTTATCAAATGAGTTAAGAACTCACTAAATTCATCAAAGTGTTTTATGAATAGAGTTAGTAATACACTGGATATCTTTCACGTAACCCAAGACCCACCATCCACTTTTTCACACCTGCTTTCTGGCCCAAAATGCTAATCTGTGTGAATTACATCTAAAGGGTCCCCATGCCCTCTGGCTTCCAGAGGACAGATCATTATAATACTTTGGCAGGAGATTAGAAGCAAGGGAGTAAATTCAGGTTACTTATTCACTCAGCTCCATCCTGCAATGTCACCTCAGGCTGGCTGTGAACTTTAAATGATGTCACTGCTTCTGTCAAAGCAGTCTCTTCCACACAATGTTTTTTCTCCTCTGTGTCTGATAATGGCTCATCACTATGCTCATAGGGTGGCAATAGCTTGGCTGATACTAGTCGAAATTACAGCACTTTGCTTTGTGGCTTCCCTGTACCTTTAGTTTTGTAAATGTTCTTTTGTAAGTAATTTTTTTTTCAAAATTATCTTATTGAATCTGTCAATTCTTTCCTTTTGTGATCCTCACAGATATAGAAGTTAATACCAGAAATACTCTCAGAAGACAGACCCTCAAAATTAGATTCTGAGATTAGGCTTTATTAATATATTTCATATGTATCATATATATATTATTGTGTTCCAAATATAAGAGATATGTGGAATAAAATAATAACTTTTCTAGGAATTGGAGTATAGATAATCCATAGGAGGAGATGGAGTTGTGAGTATTCAATTGTCACTAGTGGTAACATGGGATGGGATGACATGCTGGTAGAGCGGAAAGGTGTTCAGAGGACAAGTGTCTATGACAGTTACTACAATAAGAACAGTGATTGTAAAGTTTGTAAAATACAATTGGCATGGTTATTTTGACTTCCCAGAGAAATTTACTAGGAAAAAAAGAGATTGAAACTATGACTGTGCAATTAGGAAGGAACATAGAGAACAAAGGGTCCCATTGAATCACTGGAAGGGTAGTTCTGTATTTGGGTAAAGACATGGCTGAAATCTCAGAGAATATAGTAATGCTGTTAGATCTGTACCCAAATTAGGAGCTCAATGCCTTATGTGTTTTTAAGCTATAATAAAGATATTGGTAAGGAGGATTTGGAACCCTCACAGATCAGCTAAGGATATTTAGGTAAAGAGAGGCATCATAGTCCCTGGACATATAGGTATCGTTGAGTGCTACTATGTGCAGCTGGTTTTATAGTTAAATATTTTGAACCTCAGAATTCTCACAAGTCTTCTTTGAGAGAGGCAACCTCTGTTTAAGGAAACTAAATCTCCTATGCATAATGACAGAACTGGAGACTAATTTATTTGAAAGCTTGAGTCTGCAGTACTGAGGAAATTTTTAGAGACCTAGTAGTCAGGGACACTTTGGGGTATCTTTCTCACAAAAGAGAAAAATTTCTTGAGATTGTAATTGTGCAAAAGTAAAGAGGAGTTGGACTCTTAGATTTTGAAGAGAGCACAAACCACATTTTAATGTGTTGCTCTGTTCTATTTCCTAGGTGACTTTAAGGCTGCCATTTCTGAGTTGAAGCTGAAGAGTAGAGGCTTCTGCAGTGCAGTAGGCCGTGTTGTAACCTTCTCTACCGCCTGCATTTTGTGACCCAGCATATGCAATGGTAAAGTGACTGCCCATGGCAATCAGCAGTGCCATGTGATGCCTTTGGCACTCCCATTTGATAGTCATAGCAGAGGCATTTCATGCATTAGAGAAAAACCATTCATTTTCTCTTAAGTTAATGGATAGTATCTATTTGATAAGCAGCTCTCTACTAGGCTCTGGTAGGCAAAATTAGCCTGATAATGGGTTACCAAGTGACTATGAAAAGAGTACCAACCATCAAAACCAGTTATTATTTCATCTACTGACCATAACACTGAATATGTACAGCAACACTCCACTATAAAACAAAAGTGGCATATATGGGATTCAGCCAGAAAGTACATGGGACTGCCCAGATTATTGCAGCATTTCCTTCATCTTCTCATCCCATATCACAACTATGCCCTAAGATGTGTTTCCTAAAACAAAATGACAGAGTACAAATAAGCATAGACTTGGTCTCTGGGTAGGTCTGCATGATGTATATGAGCAAATTGGAATTACATAGGCTTATATGCTACAGTCTGACTCAGAAGTGACATTAGGCATCGAAAGTCAGTAATGAATATGTCTTCCAACTGGCAGAGTCTTTTTCCAAATATTTAGATGTTCACATTTGTTGAAGAAAATTTGACTTAAGGAGTAGATCCATCCTGACTCAGTCATGTTAACTAATAAAAGGTCATCTTATCAGAGACTGGGGAAGAATAAAACTAGGAAATTAGTGACAAGGATGTTTAAGAACAGTAAGTGAATAGACTTATCACAAGGGGTAAGTATTTGAACATGTGAAGATATTAGTGTCCCACTTAATATTCACCAGAGCACATCTACAACAGAAATGGCCATCAATAATTAAATGGACAAGATGACTTATACATGCATATCAATCAGCCTTTGGCTCCCCAGTCTACCTGCCAATGGCAATGATCATCCCTGAGCCTTGGTATAGTATAATTTCTCAGTAAGTCTATGTCACAACCTGGTGGCAGATGGATCACAAGAAACCATTCCACCAGGAAGAGGCAGCATTTGTGCCATTCAGAGAGAGACACACGCTGTCTATAGTCCTGTCAGTATTACTACATGTGGATTTACTGAAAAAATGAGATCACTGTTGAAATAACCTACATTAGGGCCCTTTCAAACAACAAAGGCAGGAGGGACAATTCTAGGAGCACTGGGGTAGAAGTCACTGTCATGCCAATAACACATTGGACACATTTTGCTTCCTATTCTCCTAATGATAAGGCAGGTGGATTTATAAGTACCATTGCCATAAGGAGTAATGTCCCCAACAAGAATATCGTCACAATTCCATTATCCTAAATTCTAAGCTGACATTTGTCCCCTAAATATTTTAAGCTCTCTATAACTAAAAACAAAGGGAAACAATAACAGATAGAAAACAAAACATATATGCTGGATCTGCCACAACTCATCTACTAGAAATAAAATGTGTCTTTACTATGCAAAAGCGGTCATAAAGGAATATGTTTGGAACTCAGGAATTCACAAATATTTCTTCAATGGTTCTGGTTAAGGGAAAATTAAGTTTTATCAATCTCTTTAAGAAAATGATGCAAACGAATAAGATTTCACAGGAATAAAATTTTGGTTTGATCCACCAGTTAACATTTCCTGTCAACATCATAACAAAATAAAGGGAAAAGCATGGTTGAAGAAGGCAGTCAGGGTTATCACTTAATGTCACATAATACTACTTTTGTTAATGGGACTATGTTCTCCACAAGCAGTTTTTAATAATAAATTCTAGATCTATAATAAGACTGATATCATCTTCAGTAAAACAGAAACAGATGGAATTTTGTGTACTGCTCTTTTAGGGACATAAACTTTTAGTTGAATAATACAAATATTCCTGTGATTTCTGACTTTTTGTTGGGTATGACCATATGAAATCCAGGCAAATTAAATGAAGGGAGGAAATCAGTGCATGGAATTTTTTTTTTTTTTTGGCTTCCACACATTGAAATCATGTCTGGTTTTATTCCTCATCCAAACTCATTAATTCTTTTACTACGAAAAATAAACAGGATTCCTGGATTCCTTCCCAGTTTCTTCTGACAACTACCTTTTCTCCCCACTTCAGGTGTTAAGGGTTAAACCGTTAATACCAGAGGTTGTTATATATCCTTTTTCTTGACAAGTGGTCCCTTCACAGATAAAACCTCTGCTATGATTTAAGTGAGTGTTCCCCAAGGACCATGTGGCCAAAGGCTTGTCCCAGGGCGGCATGATTGGAAAGTGGTAGAACCTTCAGAGGCGGGAGGCTCCTAGGTCATTCAGGGTGTGCCCTCAACGGGCTCTGTGGGGTTCTGGGTCTCTGTTTCCAGGCTTCTTACACAAGCATTTTGCTCCTCCATGCATCCCTGTTGTGTTGTGCCACCCTTAAAAGAGACCCAGAGTGATGGGACCACCTGGTTTTATACTGGAACCTCCAGAATGGTGAGCTAAACTAACTTTTCTCTTTATAACTTAATTGTCTCAAGTGTTCATTAAAGCAATGGGAAAGTGTCTAATATCACTTCTTTGAATTATTTGTTTTTGAATGTACTATTTTTTCTATCATTTTTATCACTATGGTTTTCTAATTGTTTTTGATTTTTATAAATCATTTCCCATTCAGTTGAGGAGATGAGTACAAATGACACACTAAAGAAAAAATACCAATGATGAGGGTCAATTAATAAGACTTATGAAATTTAAATATGCAGTGAGAGCCTGTTGACTAAAATCAACACTCTGGATTTCTAAGGGGTGGGTTGTATCAGAATTGCTAAGGTATATGTTCCAGTACTTCTCTTTAGTAATCATGGTATAACATCAGGGCACTGTTCAGTAGGAACTGGGTATAACCAACTCTATTTTAGAGTGATCTTTGCTTAATATTCTATTCCACAAAAATATTATCATATATAATCCATACATACAAAGAGTTATGCAATTTCTTTCAGATATAAAAATAAAGTTAACTAGAAAGGGAAGTTAAATTGAGTAATCTAATGTGTGTTTCCTTTACAGTCATTCTGGATAAGGAACAGCTTCTTTAATTGCAACTAAGAGAGGCATTTACTCAAGGATTGAAACTTCCTACGTTAATTATATTGTATTATTTACAAACAATTTATTTTTACAAATTGCATTACATTCCAATTTAGTGTAGGTTTAGTTTTCATCATTTTTATTATTCTGATTTAGGAAATCTCATTGCAGAGCAGATGGAGTTTGTAGCACATGTGGTTTTATATCACAGACACTTAAAAACAGCCTCAACACAAAGCATTTCCAGAAAATGAAGATACAATCATTGTATTCAGATTAACATGCTATTCTGAAAAGAAAGCTAATTTTATCCATTTATAATCAATTCAGACAGACAATTTCTTAAGGATTACATTGCCATCCCTGTGGGCCTGTGGTTAATGTTTTCCTGTATCTTGTGCATTTCACTGTCAGATTTCTTGTAAGAATTAGCTATATTCATAGCCTTCTCACTTCCTTTTAAGCAGTCTAATTCTGGTCCCATCAACTCACTGATTTTGCTCCTATCAAGGTCATAGGTAATTAAATAGCAAATGCAATGGTAACTCTGACTCCTTAGCTTATTTGACCTCTACAGACTCAGCTTTGTTGATAACCATACATTTCTGATTTTGTGGCTGCATCATTACCTTAAAAAATATGTCACAGTCTAGTTACACAGACCCTCAGTAAGAGTTCAATAACTGAGGAGGAATAAATGTGACTCCACGTATCCAAAAGAAGGCAAAAAATAAAGTGAAAAATAGATATTTTGTGCTATTGTTATCAAATGAAAAGATAAAACAATCACAATCTCTCAGTAAGTATATTATTTATCCTGTAATTTTTTTTTCTATTTTTGACATTATTGCAAATCAATGAAAGAACCATTTCTTCTAGGATTCACCTTAGATTCATCAATCTATCATATCAAACTTCAGTTTTTTTGTTTGTTCATTTGTTTTGTTTTTTTGCTTTGGTACTGGGGTTTGATACTAGGGATACTCTATACTGAGCTACAGCCTCAGCCCTTTTTTCATTTTTTATTTTAAGACAGGGTCTGCCAAATTGTTTAGGGCCTTGCTAAGTTGCTGAGTCTGGCCTTGAATTTGTGACCCTCTAGTCTTAGACTCCACAGTCTCTGGGGTTACAGGTTTGTACTGCCATGCCTAGCACATTTATAGTTCTATTTAGTATGCTGACATAGCTTCTTTTTATACTTCTCTTGTTCACATTCTGAATGGTTCCTTATATAACAGTTGTTTAAGTTTATTATTCCACTAAGTTGGAAATAGCCAAAATAATTCCTCCTCACTGTACTTCACTTGGATAATCTTTGACAGATATCTTTGCTCCATAGCTGTGGCTTGCAGCTCAGAGAATAATTTCTCTATAGATTTAAATGATTAAAAGTAAATCATTTTTTTCTATTCAATAGATTAGAGAATATAGAAATTTTCAAAGTTGTAAACTTAGAAATTACATACTTTTTTTAAAAAAGATTTTTTAGAGTTAAACTTTGATATGTTACTTCATTTAGTTATATTAATAATTATGGAGATGCACATAACTGGCATTGGACTGCTCTGTGTAAAAATAATATTTAAAATTATCTTCCATCCTCAGAGCTTTATTATTTCTCTGAATTTCACTGACCCTTTAAAATATGTTTTATTTTATATGTTTTTATTTTCCTTAGGAACTGAATAATACTAGAATGAGACAAAGAAACCTAAAAGACTCAATAGTAGTGACTGTGGTTAGGAATAACATCCACACTGACCAAGTGACCTAGTCCAAAAAAGATTAAGCCATATCCCTAAAATTTGCCGTGAAAAGAATGTCTTTTATTTGACTCCTCCTATCTTTTACTCCCATGACATTTGTAGAAGGGGAAATTCAATTTTTGAAAACAAGTTAAAATGATACATGTTACTTCCTGAACCTCCCACACATATTAATTTAGATTATAATTAATTTCTGTAACAAAACTAAAAGCAAATCTCCATACCAGGGTGGCACACACCTAGCACCGAAGATCACACACATTCCCTAGGGCATGAAGGAAAGGGCTGGAGTATTGTGGGCACATCAGATAATGAGAGGCGTAGGTGTGCATATGATTATGGAAACACTCATTGGGGATGGCAGGTAAAAGGTTAAGAGAACATCAATCAATGACGTGGAAATTGAGTCCCTCTGCCAAACCTTATTGATGACTCCTTGGAAGGACCCCCTTATAGAAACTAAGTGAACAGAAAGCAGCATGCAGAGCCTTTGGATGAGGGAAAGATCAGTGACATCTCGAGGTTTAGGGCCCCAGATGTGTGCATGTCTTGGGACCCAGGAGAAGCAAACATTGACAAGCAGGGTGGCCTGGTGCCTAAGCAATGGCTGTGGAAACAGAACACATTCAAATGTCAGCTCTGAGATCACATCCA
>PVKS010026625.1:0-28448 GCA_004027875.1 Aplodontia rufa
AAGTATCCCAATCTCAGAGACTCAAGGGCCGAATGGTATCTCTCATCTGTGGAAGCTAGAATACATGGGGAAGCAGTATGTTAGATGGCTATGCTAATAATAACTTCAAATTGTATGATTCTCAACACAACAGGAAGATGACTCCCTAGGATACCTGGAGGCGTAGGGATGGGGATGGGGGGAGGGCGGAGAGTGTAGGAAGAACTCTTAAGAGACTGGAGGGTGGGAATATGGGGGAATCACCCCAGAAGGAGATCGCTGTCCCCCACAAGATATCCATTTAACTCAGGAGTTCTTCTGGGGGAAACAGCAACAGGGGGGACCCAAGCTGGGCATCCATGATATGGCATTAGCCCTGGATAACTAAGTATATATACATTGGTTATTGATGGTTTGATAATGTTTCCCCCTCAAACTGTATCTCTATATCCATCTAATAAAAAAAATTTTTTTTGCTCAGAGTAATCTTATAATGCTAAATTCTCTACCCAGAAGGTTTTTGTTATTGTTTCTTTTTTCCTCGTGTGTGTGTGTGTGTGTGTGTGTTACCAGGGAGTGAACCCAGGGGCACTGAACCACTGAAACACATCCCCCACCCCTTTTTTAAATTTTGAGACAGGGTCTCACTAAGTTGCTTAGGGACTTGCTAAGTTGCTGAGGCTGGCTTTGAATTTGCGGTCCTCCTTCCCCAAAACAACAGCTGTATGAAGGATGATCTCAAACTGCACATGCTCAGGAATGGGCCTGCCTCTTCATATGATCACGAATCTTTCCTAGATGAATATGTATCCCTCTCCCCAGTAAAAGTACCTTGCTTACTATACTGAGATGAGGCACAGCTTTGAAAATGATTCCCACTGCTCTCCTTACTACAAAAATAATAAACCTTTCTTTAATCTTTTCTCTCTTGGTCATACTTACATAAGGCCAACATTTAAAAATCATAGTGAATCGCACCACCATGGACATTCACAAGATGCTAATAAAAAAAAAATAAGTAAATAGCAGAAAGATCAGTAGTGTAAAGGAAGGGAACAGGGAAGGAGGAGGGAAGAGAATGGGGAAGGACAGGGAACTGAATTAGAACAAATTATATCACATGCTTTTATACTTATGTTAAAATTAATCCTATTGACATGTATAACTAAAAAGAACTAACAAAATAATATGATAAAAACTGACTTTTTCTATATTAGCAACAACTGGAAAATAAAATTTAAAAATCAATACTTAAAATTCACATTAAAAAATACCTGAGACATGGGGCTGGAGCGGTGGCTCAGCAGTTACAGCACTTGCCTAGCATGTTCGAGGACCTGAGTTCGAACCCCAGCACCATGTACACAACTGAGTGTTGTAGCAACAAAGGCCACATGAAAAACTAAAGTTGTTTCTCTCTCTCCATCTCTCTCTCTCTCACTCTCCCTCTTTAAAAAAAAAATACCTGGGACATAGGAATAAATTTAACTAAAACTATATAATGCCTCTACACTGAAAACTACAAAATACAGCTAAGAAAAAGAAGAACTAAATAAATGGAAAGCAGCAGTATTCTCTTAGGTAAACCTCCATACTGTTAAGATGCTAGGTCTTTCAAATTGATCTGGAAATTCAAAGTAATTCTCATCAAAATCACAATTGATTTTTTTGGGGGGGGAAGATAAAAAAGCATTGAGCCCAGGGCACTTAACTATTGAGCAACATCCCCAGCCCATTATTTTATGTCTTATTTTTTATTTTGAGACAGGACCTCACTAAGTTGCTGAGGCTGGCTTTGAACTTGTGATCCTCCTCCCTCAGCCTCCAGAGCCTCTGGGATTACAGGCATACAACACAGCGCCTGGCCACACTGATTTTTTTAAAGAAATAAACAAATTGGTTCTGAACTGAAGCTTAAATGCCAAAACAATCTTAAAAACAGAAAAACAACATTGCATTACCTGATTTAGCAATATGATAAAAAGTTAAAGTAATCAAGAGAGTCTGGTACTGCTGCTATAAGGATAATCATACCACCAGAACAGAACAGAATCCAAACATAAACCTGTAAATACAGTGCCAACAAAATTTCAACAACAGCATCAAGTGTTGTCAACAAGATGCTAAAGCAACCAGATAGATAAACACATGGGAAAAAATTAAGCCTTCACCCTTACCTCACATATCACACAACATCTGATCTGAGATACAAACCTAAATATAAAAGCTAAAACTACAAAGATTCTAAAAGAAACTGTAGGTAGAAGATCTTCACAACCTGGGGTAAGAGAAGAATTCTGAAACAGTTCACATATAACATAAATCAACAGAGAAAAAAATTGCTTTTCATCCAAATTAAAAACTTCTGCCTCTTGAGAAAACATTAGACCAGGCACCGTGGTGCACACCTGTAATCCCAGTTCCTGAGGAGGCTGAGGTGGGAGGATCTCAAGTTCCAGGACAGTCTGAGCAACACAAGAGGCATTGGGCAACAGAGAGAGGCCTTGCCCCAAAATAAAGGGGCTGGGCATGTAGCTTAATGGTAGAGTGCCTCTGGATTCAATCCCCAGTACCGAGAAAGAAAAAAGGAAAAAAATGCCTTGTTAGGAAAATGAGATTCAAATCACAAACTGGGAGGAAATACAACACATGTATCTAAAAAAGGATTTGTTTAGGAGGAAATGGGAGATCTAGTTAGACTTTTTTAGAAAGGACTTGTAGAAGATAGAGGTACAGCTCAGTGACAAATAGTACTTGCTTAGCTAACATGTATGAGACCCTGGGTTGGATTCCCAGCACCACAGAAAAGAAAAAAAAAAAAATACTTGCTTCTAGAATAAATAGACAAAAGATGTAAGCAGACATTTTACAAAAAAAAAAATGTAAGTGGTCAATAAGCATAGAAAGGATGCTAATTATCATTAGTCATCAGAGAAATACAAATTAACCCATTATATCCTATCATTCTATATACAGGACACCTATTAAAAAACCTATAAAATCATTCAATTTAGGTTTTTATAGGTGTCCTACATATAGGAGAATTAAACATAACTTAAAACATGAGACCTAAAACATTAGCACCTAAGAGAATAATTAAAATTGAATTTTGGCAAGGGTATAAAACAATTCCAAATCTCAACTGCTGAGAGTAAAAAATGTTCAACTACTTTGAAAAGCTAAACATATACCTATTCTATGACCTAGCAATTCTACTCTGAGAATAATTATCCAAAAGAACTGAAAACATTATGTCCTCAGAAAGACTTGGGTACATATGTTAACAAATCTTTTATTCACAATAGTAAAAACTGGAAACAAATATCTATCAACAGACACCAATGCATAACCAATTGTGGGCCATACAATAGAATGCTACTCAGCAATGAAAATAAACCAACTGTTGAGATTCTAACAAAGAGGAATTTCTCAGAGTGAAAAAAACTAGACACAAGAAAATGCAAATTACATAAGTTTATTTATATAAGGTTCTGGTACAGATGAAATTAATTTATGGTGATAGAACTCAGATCTGCCACAGATGGTAAGAGAAAGGGGTGAAAAGGAGACTGGAAGATTACAAAAAGGCAACAAGGAACTTCTTAGAGAGTGGTAACAATGTTTAATACTTGGATTGCAGTCCTGGTTACAAAAATGTATACATTTTTTCAAAACTCAAAGAATAGAACCTTTGGGCTCCAGCAGTAGCTCAATAGTAGAGCCCTTGCCTGGCATGCACAAGGACCCAGGTTCAAACCCCTGCACCATATACACAATTAAGTGTCAGAGAAACGAAAACCAGATGAAAAACTAAATAAAGTTGATTCTTTCTCTCTCTCTCTCTCTCTCTCTCTCAAAAAAGAAAAAGAAAATAACGTTTAAAATCTGTGTATTTCACTATGTATATGTGTATTTCACCTACTATTTTTTAAAGAGAAGTGGGAAAAAGAGGGTTAATAACACTTTTAAGTTTGTACCTCTTTTCTAAAATGTCAAAAAACTTGCAAGTGGGCAACTGACCAGTGGCATCCCAGTGACTCAGGAGGCTGAGGCAGGAGGATGTTCTAAGCCAGGCTGGACAACTTAGCAGAAGCCCTGTCTCAAAATAAAAAAAATAAAAGGGCTGGGAATGTAGCTCAGTAGTAAAGGGGCCCTGGGTTCAATCCCCAGAACCACCAAAACAAATCAAAGGGAAAAAAAGAAAACTGAAGTCTTAGAACAGCACTAGCACTAACATAAAAAGCTTTAGGAAAAAGATTAGCCTTAAATGACTAACAACTTCCAAATTTAAACATCAAACATTTTTCACAGGGAAATAAGGAACTCTGTTCCTAATAAATAATACTTCCAGGGGCTTGACACAGTTCAAAATGTCAAGAATATCTAGTTAGGCTGCAGAGGTCTTTCAGCAGAAGAGGGCTTGCCTGGCAATGACCCCTTTCTGTGTTATCTGGCATTCCCTGAAAGCACTCGTGGAGCCAGGAGAGCCCATTCTCCAACTCTCCATGGGCACTGTCCTCGTTCCCCATGACCATTTCAGATGACTCCTTGAGCACTCTTATCAAAAGTTCTGCCCTTTGGGATCATTCTGTTCAACTGTGTTACCCCACTAACTCAGCTACCCCTTTCAATGAAGATTCTAGAACCAGTTTATAAATTGGGGCAGATGGGCAGTACTGGGGATTGAACCCAGGATTGTTGAACCTCTGAGCATCATCCCTAGCCTTTTTTTAATTTTGAGACCAGGCTTCACTACATTGCATAGTCTGGTCTCAAAACTGCAATCCTCCTTAGACTCCCAAATTGCTGGGATTGCAGTGTGTGCCAGCAAATCTGGCTATAAATTATCTTCTATAAATCCCTCTTCTCTGACTCATCATAGCAAACTCTCAATGTCCTTAAAAGCAACCTCCCAATCTACCACCTACCCTTCGATCTCCTTTCATTCCTCAACTTCAACAACCTTCACTCATATGGTAAGCAACCCACTTTTTATGGGCTCTAACAATATGAAAATTACTCCATCTCCAAAACCTTTAACTGTATTATCTCAGTACCTAGTTACTCTACATACATACCTCACTCAGAAAACACCACACTCATCAACTAATTTCCTACCTCCTGTCTTTTTTTGCTGTAACTGAATGCTGGATAAGCCGGAAGCCACTGCTACAAATGAGTTACAGCAAAATGATCTTATATCATCAACAAATAATATTTATAAGAGGCTAACAGTTTGAAGCCCTGTGATCTAAATCTCCATGAACACCTACTGATCACCAAAATAAATTTGGAATTTACTATCCTAGACTGATATATTGATATTGGAATACAATTATTAAAGTGTTACTGTTTTCTGACTAAAGGTTTGAAAACATTTGTTCTGAAAGACATTCTTTACTAACTAAAATAGTTACTTCTGGTTAGAAAGGGTTTGAATTACTTTAAAGAAACCATGCAACCAAGGGGCCCATGCCTGTAATCCCAGCAACTCAAGAGGCTGAGGCAGGAGGATCTCAAATTCAAAGCCAGCCTGGGCAACTTAACTTTCTCAAAATAGAAAATAAAGAGGGATAGGGATGTAGCTCAGTGGTAGAGCTCCCCTGGCCTCAATAGAAGGAAGGAAAGAAGGATCCAAATTATATTGAAATTTTCAACTATCAAATTTGGAAACAGTCTGTTCTATCGTTAAGACATGTTCCTGTAACACTGATAATACCAAAGTTGTGCCAGTTAACGTATGAATTTTCCCAGGCAAGAGTAACTGGAAAAGCAGGAATAAAAGTGTAACCTCCAGTGGGAAAGGAAAGACCCTCACTCAGTTCAGCTACTGCCAAACAAGAACCCTTTCAGCTCTATTTCAGGAATATTAAAAATAATCATCTGTAACCACAGCTCCCTCCTCAGGAGCACAGTCAGTCTTTAGTGGTTCCCCAACCACAGCAAGCTGGATTTCCCCCTGTGCATACCTTTATGGCAGCCACATTGGCTTACAAAGTTACTTTCACCTGCACCTTCAGAAAAACCATGCAGGTCTGCAATTTCCATACCCTTATATTTTAATAGTTTTAATTCTCCTGTGAGGCAGCCTCAGCCACACTAAGTGGTTTGACTGGGCTACCCAAGTTATCTCATAACGTTCCAATTATGCTTCTGTTAGTACTTTGGTTTGAAAATTGCTGAAGTCTTGAGTGGTCTGCCCTTAACCTTATGTTTTCCATAAATCCTGTTATTTTAGTGAATATGTAATCTTAAAGGTTTTTTAAGGAGTGCATTTGATATTGTAACAAATGCTTATGCATATTGGCTGGCAAGCTATTTGTGACTGTATATATAAATTTTATAAATATTTACATTTTTTAACCCAGCAATTCCAATACTAAAAATCCATCCTAGGGATATCAAAGATAGATACTGATTTTTTTATGTACAAAGACACTAATGTCAAACTGATCATTTAAAATTGAAGACAATATAAATTACCAGCAACAGAGCAATGATTAATAGACAATACATCCACTACAGAAATAAGTGTCAACATTTTCTATTTCTTTGAAAAAGGAAATAGGTGATACTCCAAGAACTATATATACCCTTTTAAATAAATCATGGTACTTCTTTTGAAGACATGTTTTAATGATCAAAAATTGAATAAAACCTCTGACTATGAAGCCATGAATAAGGATACTACAAGTCAATCTTAATGTTAGGGTGTTGCCTAGGATGTAATATTAAACAAAAATACTCAAGACACAAGCTATATATATGGTAAATTTTCAAAAATGTCTGGCACCTAAAATAATATTTATTTCATGTTTTCAATAAATCATCAGTGAATTAAAGTTAGATATATTGGAATATGCACATTGTGTTCCATTTTTTAAAAAAAGCAAATACCAAAAACTGTTAACAGTGCTTAATTATAAATGGTGGCTTATGAGTGATTTTTATCATATGCTTTTATTCTTTTTCTTAAGTTTTGTATGAAATATAACTAAAATTTTTTCAAGAGCACATTTAAAGAACTATACATACAGATTGCAGCAATTCACTAAAACAAAAATCCAATTAGTGCCTAAAAAAATACATTAAGGCTTTAAGACTTAGAGAAATAGCCCTTCCCCCAACAACCAAATTCAATTTTTAAAAAAATAATCACTTTTGTAAAGACATTATTTTTGGTATATCAAGGTTAACACCAATAGTGATAAAAATCCCTTTCCTCCAACTTTTCCTTTAAATGGCCAGATATATCAAAAAAGCAAAATCCTGCAAAGTACTATGAAAGAAAAGGAAAGACCAAAAGAGAGACCAGAGTTTTTAGAAGAATTTCCATATGCAACACTGACAATGGAGCTGCTATGAGATCTGAATAAGATGGAAAACTCCAAAAACAACAGAGAATGAAACAAAGCTATAGTTTTCAGGGGGATAGGAAGCAGGCAATGAATTCTACTTCCAGAAAAATTCACATCAGATGTAAAAAAAAAACAGATTCTTAGAAAGGCTCAGAAAACATACCAATTACGTATTCTTTCCCAAAAGAGTTACTCTAAAACATACTGAGAGATTAATAAAACTTTTATTTTTAACAAGGCATAGAATTTTTATAATAAGTAATATACTTCATGGGGGGTAGGGCTATAGTTCAATGGTACAGTGCCTGCCTAGCAAGGCTCTCAGTTCAATCCCCAGCACCTCAAAAACAAAAACAAACAAACAAACAAAATAGTATATTTCATGGTGAAAGTACAAGAATGATAAATTTTTACTACTCTAAATCAAAAGGAAAATAATAGAGCCAGGCATGGTGGTACACACCTTTAATCCTAGAGACTCCAGAAGTTGAGGCAGGAGGATAGCAAGTTCAAAGCCAGCCTTAGCAACTTAGGGAGACCCTGTCTTAAAATGAAATATAAAAAGGGATGGGGATGTGGTTCAGTGGTTAAGAGCCCCTGGTACCCTCCCAAAAAAAAAGAAAGAAAAAAGCAGAAATATAAAGAGAACCTAATGTTAAATACAATTATGGTAATAGTATAAAAAATAGCTTGTAAAGATATAAAAAATATATGTCCATAATTAACATGGCCATAATAAATTAATACACACACCAAGATGATACTCTGTAGGAAATTCATCTCCTTTCAAATTATACCTAAGAGTAGTAATAAAAGGTTAAAAAGAAGAAGAAGAAGAAAAAAAGCACAACCACAGGGCTGGAGCAGTGGCTCAGCAGTTATGGTGCCTACTTGGAATGCTTGAGAACATGGGTTCAAATCTCAGTACCATATACACACCTAAGTGTCAGAGCAACAAAAGCCACATGAAAAACGAAATAAAATTGATTCTTTCTCTCTGTCCCTCTCTCTTAACAAGAAAGAACGAACGAACGAACGAACAACCAGTTTCTTTTTTTTTCCACTTTAAGAGAGAGGGACAATGAGAGAGAGAGAAAGAGAGAAACAATTTTATTTAGTTTTTAATGTGGCTTTCACTGCTCCGAGACTTCATTGTGTACGTGGTGCTGGGGTTTGAACCCAGGTCCTCGTGCTTGCCAGGCAAGAGCCAAAACCACTGAGCCACCGCTCCAGCCCAACAAGTAGTTTCTTAAGGAAAAAAATGTGTAGGCCATAATCTGAGCACAGGTCAATGGAAAGCAGCCACAGAGGGAAAACAAACCGTGTAGAGTTTGAAGCACAACCTGAAGTTCAATTTATCTCAAAGGGCTGCTATATTTCTTTTTCACATATGTATATTTTTATTGGTACATAAAAAATGTGTACATAAAATAATGTTGGGATGTTTTCACATATTCCTAGATACATACAATTCAGCAATACAATTTGTTCAATATCCCCACACACACATCCCTCTATTTCCCCCTCCCATCCCCTGATCACTTGCCTTTCTTCTGGGTCCTATATTATTTCTAAAACACCCAAATACAGTATCATAATTTTTTTTTTTTAAGAGAGAAGGACAGTGAGCAAGAGAGAAAGAGAGAATCAATTTTTATTGAGTTTTTCACATGGCCTTCATTGCTCACTTAGTTGTGTACTTGGGTGCTGGGGTTCGAACCCGTGTACATGCGCATGCCAGGCAAGCACCATAACTACCGAACCACTGCTCCAGCTTCCAGTGACATAATTCTTATACTTATGAAGAACATTTTATATATATATGGCTATAGTATATACAGTGACTTATAACTGCTTGGAATGTACCTTGCTTTATCTCAGTTCCAACATTTCCCCTTCTTCTCCCTTGCCATTATCACTTGTTATTCTTCAAAATATTTGATAATGGGATTAAACATTTATGTTTTTGTACAGGTATGCAGCATAGCTTGTTCAAATATCTTATGAAGTATCTTGCAACTGTATCTCATAAATATTAACATTTTGCATTCAGCCCTTGATTCTCTGGGTTTGGCTAACTTCACTCAGCATGATTTCTTCCAAAGCCATCCATTTACCTTCAACAGATGCAATATCATTGTTTCTAATAGCTGAGTAGAACTCCATGGTGTATGTATGTATATGTATGTGTATGTATGTGTGTGTGTGTGTGTGTGTGTGTGTGTGTAAACATTTTGGATTCATTCATCCAGTGAGGGGCATCTGGGTTGGTTCCATAATTTAGCTATTGTAAATTGAGCTGCTATGAACATTGATTTTGCTGGGTCGCTGTAATGTGCTGATTCTAACTCCTCTGGGAAAATACCCAGAAGAGGGATAGCTGGATCATATGGTGGATCCAACCCTAATTTTTTGAGGAGTCTCCACACTGCTTTCCAGAGCGGTCCAGCCAGACCAGTCTGCAATTCCATCAACAGTGTGTTAGTGTTCCTATCTCCCCACAACTGCTCCAGCATTTGTTATTGTTTGTATTCTTCATCTCTGCCAGTCTAACTGGAGTGAAGTGAAATCTTAATGTAGTTTTCTTTTTTTTAATTTTAGTTTTTCATGTGGCCTTCATTGCTCCGGGACTTTGTTGTGTACCTGGTGCTAGGGTTTGAACTCCCATACTTGAGCATGCCAGGCAAGCACAGTAACCACTGAGCCACCACTCCAGCCCCCTTAATGTAGTTTTGATTTGCATTTCTCTGATTGCCAGTGATTTAGAACACTTTCTCATGTATTCATTGGCTTGCTCAATGTTCTCTGTTTAGCTCCCTGGCCCATTTATTGATTGGATTGTGTTTTTGTTATTGAGCTGAGTTCTATATAAATTTTGAATATTAGTCCCCTGTCAGAGGGATCATAGGTCATGATTCTCTCCCATTCTGTAGGTTGTCTCTTGACTGTTTTGACTATTTCCTTGGCTGTACAGAAACTTTTTAGTTTAACAGCTTCCCACTCATTGATTTTTTACTGTAAATTCTTTCACTTTAGGATCCTTGTTGAGGAAGTCATTGCCAACTCCCATATGCTGGAGTGTTGTCCTAATTTTTCTTTAGCAATTGTATGCCAGCTGGTTTAATTCCTAATTCCTTGATCCATTTAGATTTGATTTTTGTGCACAGTGAGAGATAAGGATCTAAGTTCAGCTTTCTGCAAGTGGCTGTCCAGTTTATCCAGCACCATTTGTTGAAAAAGCTGTCTCTCTTTCGTGTTATATTTTGATCTCCTTTGTCAAAGATCAGATGTTTAAAGATTTGTGGGTTTGTCTCAGAGTCTTCTATTCTATTCCACTGGTCTTCATTCCTATTTTGATACCAATACCATGCTGTTTTTAAAACTACAGCTCTACAGTATAATTTCAGATCTGGTATTGCAAAACTACCTGTTTCATCTTTCTTGCTTAGTAATGTTTTGGCTATTCTGGGTTTTTTATTGTTCCATATGAATTTAAGAATTGCTTTTTCTATATCTACAAAGAATGACATTGGAATCTTGATGGGGATTGCACTGAATCTGTACAGTGCTTACAGCAAATGGCCATTTTAATTATATTAATTCTGCCTAACTAAGAGCATGGATCATCTTTCCATCTCAGGTTTTCTGCAATTTCTGTTTCCAGTGTTTGATAATTTTCCTTGTAGAGGTCTTTTACTTCTCTTGTTGGATTAATTCCCAAGTATTTTATTCTTTTAGAGGATATTGTGAATGGTACTGATTTCCTAATTTCTTTTTCTGCCCTAATATTATTGGCATATAGGAAAGCGGGTGTTGATCTTGTAGCCTGCTACTCTGCCAAATCTGTTTATTAGCTCAAGCAGTTTTCTGGTAGAGTTTTTTGGATCTTCCAGATATAGGATCATGTCATCAGCAAAAACAGACAGTTTGACTTCTTCCCTTCCTATTCTTATCCCTTTGATTTGTTCCTCTTGCTTGACTGCTCCAGCCAGGGTCTAGAGGACTATGTTGAATAAAAGTGGTAAAAGCGGGTAGCTTTGTCTTGTTCCCAAGTTCAGTGGAAATGCTTTCAACCTTTCTCCATTTAGTATTATACTAGCTGAGGGTTTGGCATATATGGCCTTTACAAAGTTAAGTTCCTTTGATCCCTATTTTTTCTAGAGTTTTGAGCATAAATGGGTGCTGGATTTTATCGAAGAGTTGCCTATATTCTTAATCCTTAAAGATTTCAACTTGAGAAAAAAGAACATGGAAAAAAATTGGAGAGTTCATCTATCAAAAATTAATGCATGGTTATTAAATAATTATTCTTTATGGTACTGTATATTTTCCAAATAGTCATAAGAAGTGTGTTTTAGGCTGCAGCGGTGCCTCTGTGGTTACAACACTTGCCTCATATGCGTGAGGACGTGACTTTGAACCCCAGTACCACATACACAACAAAGTCTCAGAGCAATGAAAGCCACATCAAAAACTAAATAAAAAATTGTCTCTACCTCTCTCTCACACTGTCCCTCTCTCTCTTTAAAAAAAAAAAAAAAGGATTGTGTTTTACATTGATAATCAGGAAATGCAATTAATAAAAAGAATTTTAAACGTATTTTTTGAAAAATATAAAAAGGAGAATGCCATACTTTACTTCTGAGTTTAATCTCCTATCTCTTTCCTTCAAAATATGCTCAAAAAAATTTTAAGACAGCAAGATAAGATCTATATAATCTATTCCTTTCTAATTCTTACAAATTATTAGTTCTCTGAATATGATGAAAATAATTAAACGCAAAGTGAAAGCAGGGGTAGTGGATAGCAGGAGTTATCATCGTCACAGAGTGGTATGGTAGGCATCACAGATATAAAATGGACAGTGAAGAATGGTTGGAGAGAGGCAGTGAGTGAAATAATTTATTCAGTAAGGGTTTACTGAGTCAATGATATAGCAAGCCAGGAGTAGGGTAACCATGAGAACAGGGAATGAACCTGGTGCCAGCAGAGTGAATGTGAAGGACAATAGGGGTGCCAGAGTAAGAACAAAAAAGTTCCAAGAGCTGAGAAGGGAATCAAGTCTAAGGTGGTCACTTCAGTTAGTGCTTTCTTTGAAAAAGATTTCGAGAACTGGGATCAGCATGGTCCAAGGAATAACAGCTGAGAGAAAATCAGGGTAGGTTCTGATATCCCTATGGAATAAACTGAGGGAAAATAGTGAACGTCAGAGTAAAAGGGTAAAGTGAGGAACATTTTGTAGAGATCTGATGACTCCTACAACTTCAGTGGGTCGAAGTTCATCATATAAGTAAATACCATAAAAATCAAGAAGAGGATGCCAAGTCACTATCCTGGAGCAAAAGAATCAAAGAAATAAAAATACAATATATGGTAAAAGCCAATTCTTCAATGAACAATCCAAAACGGAAAATAAGAAAGCAAGTCCATTGAAAAAGATTGTTGAAAGAACTAAAAAAGGTCTAAGTAAACAAAAAGAAATCCCATGTTTAAATATGGGAAGGGTTAATACTGTTAGGATTTAACTACTACCCCAAACGATTTGCCAACTCAGTGCAATCCCTTTCAAAATTCTAACTGCCTTTTTTGCAGAAGTAGAAAAGCAGAACTTCAAATTAATATACAATTGCAAAGCAGCTCCAAAAGGCCAAAACAATCTTTAAAAAGAACATAGTTGAAGGACTCACACTTCCCAGTTTCAAAACTCACTACAAAGGTATTTTAATCGAAACCATGTGGTACTAGCAAAATGATAGTAATGTGGGTGGACCAATGGAATTAGAATTCAGATTCCAGAAATACAATCATATATCTCTAGTTAATAAAATTTTGACAAGGGTGGCAAGATCATTAAATGAAAAAAGAATGATCTTTTCAATGGTGCTGGAACAACTGGATATCTACATGTAAAAAGATGAAACTGGATCCTCATCTCATGCCATGTATAAAAATTAATTTGAGGAGGATGGAGCTAAACCCCGGCCTGGATGAAAGGTAGTCAAACTCATGTATCAGACACAGCAAAGGTGTAGCAACACATAACCTACGGCAACCATAGATACGTAGCAGGGACAGTGAGAAGGGGAGAGATGGAGGAAGGGAGCATAGGGAGGGATCTAGGGAGACAATCAACAATGTACCATATACTCTTTAACCCC
The DNA here is from genome assembly GCA_004027875.1 of Aplodontia rufa. Taxonomy (NCBI): domain Eukaryota; kingdom Metazoa; phylum Chordata; class Mammalia; order Rodentia; family Aplodontiidae; genus Aplodontia; species Aplodontia rufa. The sequence goes on from PVKS010026625.1 coordinate 13,496, forward strand.
CCTGAGAATGCAAACAATACTTATGCAATCATTTAATGCTGGAAAATTCACAACCTAAGCATTTATATCATTTGTAGGGGTGAAATACAGAAGAATTAAGAGATGGGTGTGGATGATATGGGGGTTATGCTGATTTAAGAACATATGCATATCATATTGTTACTTTATATGCATTTATGGTCATACAATAACTCAACTCCTTAAAATAAAAAAAATTAATTCAAAACGGATCAACATCCTCAAAATATTAAGACCTAAAACCAAACTGTTCTTAGAAAAAAACAGGAGTAAATCTTCATGACCTTGATTTTTAAGAGAGCAGGACAGTGAAAGAGAGAGAGAGAAAGACAGACAGAGAGAATCAATTTTTATTTTAGTTTTTCACATGACTTTCGTTGCTCTGACACTTAGTTGTGCACGTGGGTGCTGGGGTTTAAACCCGCGTACTCGCGCATGCCAGGCAAGCGCGCTAACCACCAAGCCACCGCTCCAGCCCCGACCTTAATTTTAACAACGGATTTTTACAACAGCACTATCTAGAAGGTGAAAGACAACCTACAGAATGGAAGAAAACATATGCAAATCACATATCTGTTTTGCTTTTTGTGTTTTTTGTGTGTGTGTACGTACAAGGATTGAACCCAGGGGTGCTTAACCACTCACTGAGCTACATCCCCAGCCCCTTTTTATTTTGAGACAGGGTCTAAGTTGCTGAGGCTGACCTTGAACTTACTATCCTCCTGCCTCAGCCTGGGATTACAGTCATGCACCACTGCACTCAGCTGCAAAACACATATCTGATAAGCACCTGGTAGCCAGAATATGCAAAGAACTCTTAACATTCAACAACAACAACAAAGTAATCAAGCCAAGTATAAAGTGGGCGAAGAACCTACATCAATATTTCTTCAAAAAAGATATACAAATGACCAAAACACACATGAAAAGATGCTCAATCTCATTTGTCATTAGGAAAATGCAAATCGAATCAAAATGATGTACCATTTCACACCTGCTAGAATAGCCATATTCAAAAAAAACTTCAAGTGTTGATGAGGATGTGGAGAAATTAGATCCCTTGCACACACAGTGGTGGTAGGAATGCAAAAATGTTTATGCCAACTGGAAAAACATTTTAGTAGTTCCTCAAAAGTTAAGCTAGTTGGGGCTGGAAGGGCGGCTCTGTGGTTACGGCACTCGCCTGGCATGCTCAAGTACACAAGTTCAAACCCAGCACCACATATACAACAAGTGTCTGAGGAATGAAAGTCACATGAAAAACTAAATAAAATTGCTTCTCTTTCTCTCTCACTGTCCTCTTTCTCCAAAAAAAAAAAAAGTTAAGCTAGCTATTATTACCATATGATCCAAAATTCCATTCTAGGTATATGTCCAAAAAAAAAGCAGATACTCAAGTCAAGTGTATGTATATGTATGTTCACAGCAACATTATTTATAATATTCAAAATGTATAAACAGGCCAAATTATAAAGAGGTAAATTAACATTAAATGAAATGCCATTCAGCCATAAAAAGTAAGGATGTACTGACAGAGGCTACAACGTGGATGAATCTCCAAAACACTATGCTAAGTAAAAGCAACTAGACACAAAAGCATACATACTATATGAATCCACTGATACAAAATATCCAGAATAGATAAATCCATAGACAAAGAACACAGACTGCTAGGTTCCAGAGATGAGAAGAAACTGTTTAATAAATAACAGGTTTTACTTTGGAATAAAAGAAATGTTTCGAACTAGGTAAGAGGTGGTGCTTGTACAAAATGGTAAATGTATTAAACATCACTAAATTGTTCATTTTTAAAAAATGGTTAATTGGATGTAATGTGAATTTCACCTCAACAAATATTGTTATTAAAAAGCTGAGCACCATGAGGCATGCCTATATCCCACCACTTGGGAGGCTAAGGCTGAGAACAGGTAAAGGTCAGCCTGGGGGACACAGTGAGATGTCATTTAAAACAAAAAACATGGAGCTGGAGCAGTAACTCAGTGGTTGGAGCACTTGCCTGGCATGCACGAGGAGGACCCAGGTTCAAACCCCAGCACCAAATACACAAGTGAGTGTTGGAGAACCAAAGACCAGATGAAGAAATAAAGTTGATTTTCTCTCTCTCTCACTTCACTCTCCCTCGATAATATCACTCACTCTCGATAATATGCCAATATTTACCGAGATATAGCTTCTTCAATGTTTACAGCAGCTCAATTTACTATAGCTAAATTATGGAACCAACCCAGATGCTCCTCACTTGATGAGTGGATTCAAAAACTTTGGTACATATATACAATGGAATACTACTCAACTATCAGAGAAAACGCTATTATGGCATTTGCAGTCAAATGGATGGAGATGGAAAAAATTATGCTAAGTAAAGTATCCCAATCTCAGAGACTCAAGGGCTGAATGTTTTCTCTCACTTGTGGAAGCTAGAATACAAGCGGAAACAGTATGATAGATGGCTAACCTAACTATTACCTCAACATGTATGCATTTTTACATGATCATGGGGAACCTTGCTGAGGCGCAGGGAGAGGGGAAGGGAAAAGGAAGGATATCAAGGAGACCAGAGGGAGGAATACGGGGGAATCTAATCAGAGGGGAACCTCCGACTTCCATGAGAGGTCCGATTAACTTGGGGTTTAAGTAGAGGGAAACATGGAACGATGGGGAACCCAAGAGGGAAAACCATGGTATGGCACCAGCCTTGGCTTGTTCTGTCATTATACTTTTGTTCTTGATTATTTGATGATGAATCCCTCCTAACTGTAACACCTTGTTTAATGAATATTAAAAAAAAAAAAAAAAAAGCTGGTCCCTGTACCACAAAGGGGAAGACACCGTAATAAAAAACGACTTCCATTGCCAGTGACTGGAAAGGATTATTGGAAACCATCAAGAGAGAAAATCAGGTTTTGGTTAAACTAAAAAGATAAAGAAAAATGAAGAGAATCAGGAGACCTTAAAGCAGAACAGGAGCCGAAAAGGTCAGTAAAGAGCAAGAAAAAGCAAAGCAGAATGGGTGGAGGGTGGAAAGGATTCTGCAGGAAGGTGGACAAGAGTGAAAGCAAACAGCCATTCAATGAAGAGATAGCATGTTGTCTTTAGAATGTACAACATATTTTTATTCATAGTATCAAAAGCACTTCTGCTGTATAATTACATTAACCAGACTTAAATTTCTCACTGCCAACTCCAGCAAAGTAGGAATGTTGCTTTCTTGTTAGAAATGTGACATTTGTTCACAATTTTAACCCAAATTCCACACTGAAACATTAAAGTTATTCCTGCAAAACTCTTAAGACCCATAAAGAAAAATCCATTTTCCCTAGACAATCCTAAGTCCAAACTTAAATTCAAAGACTGTTTTTTCATGACCTGACCTATCTAATTTATGTTCTAATAATTCAATGGTTCAAACCCTTTTTACAAATGATTTTAAAAGTTAGCTACAAATTCCCAAAACTGCAATTATAGTTAATTAGTTCCAACTCTGTAATTTGCCCCCACCTTTGTAAAAGTCTTTTTTTTTTTAAGAGACAGAAAGAATTAATTTTATTTATTTTAGTTTTCAACTGGTTTTTCAGACACTTAGTTGTGTTGTGGTGCTGGGGTTCAAACCCAGGTCCTCCCACATGCCAGGCAAGCAAGCGCTCTACCACTGAGCCACCACTTCCGCCCCAAGAATCATCTTTACAGCACTTAACAAGATATATTTCAGAGAGTTTTTCACATATCTATCTTCCCACTACCTTGCACACCTCACACACAGGACTAGTGCCTTACTAGATTTGTAGCTACTAAAACACACACATATGATGCATGAATGCCTGGTTGTTCATAGAAATCAACTATATCAAAAATGGGTTTTAGGGCTGGGGGTGTGGCTCAGTGGTAGAGTGTTTGCCTCACATGTATGAAGCCCTGGGTTCAAGCCCCAGCAACCATCAAAAAAAAAAAAAATCACAAAATGGGTTTTAAAGGAAATGTTATTTTAAAGAAAATGTCAGGAACCAAATAAGGCAAGAAAACAAAAATGATGGTGTTGAGACAGAACTGAAGTTCAAGGTTCTGACTTCTCTTCCTGGCTTTTCTAAGTTGCTAAGTAACTTCTGATAACCATTACTTAACCACCTTCTCTAGGTATCAATTTTCTCAACTATAAAACAAAAGAGTTAGACCAGATGACGTTAATGTCCCCCCTCAGCCACAAAATTCTATTATTCTATGATATCATCTGTGGTTTCTAAATGCCAGCCAAAACATAATTATTCTATGATATCCACAGTTTCCATACACCAGTCAAAACTTTAAAAATTCACTGAATCAAGACAATCACATAGGTTCTAAGGATACTGGTATAGGAAACATAACCAGAGAGAGAAAATCACATAATACATATTAAACTACAGAACAGATTTAAATGGATGCTAAAAGAAAATAAGGGGCTCTTATTTCAAATGTTTCTAACTTATGAAAACTAATAACCTGAAATAAATAATAGTTTGTTCATTAGAATCTAATAAATCTAGCTACAGTTAAATTACCTAGGAAATTAACTGGGACCTAATATTTAATTAAGTTATAAGGCAAGGAATTACATGTTAGACTACAGGAAAAGGGTTTTTTTTTTTCTTTTTCTTTTTGAGAGAGAGAGAGAGAGAGAGAGAGAGAACCAATTTTTTATTTAGTTTTTCATGTGGCTTTCATTGTTCCAACACTTCATTGTATATGTAGTGCTGGGGTTTGAACAACCACATCTTCACACATGCCAGTCAAGCGCTATAACCACTGAGCCACTGCTCCAGCCCCAGGGCATTTTTTTTTCTCAATTAAAAAAGTATATAAATCTTCAAGCCTCATAGCTGTTTAAGCAGTAATTTGCGGATGAAATAAGATTTTCACTTCTCTGCCACATTCAACATTTTCGTCATGTATTTCTCCAACAACATTAAATGTCTTGATAAAACTGAGTTGAGAGTATATATTCATATACAGATAATATAAAGATTAAAAAGAGCTTCCAGGGGAAAAAAAAGACATGTGTAATCAACAATATCAATACACTCCCACTCTTTACCCTCTTTCTTCAGGCTGCCTCCTTTCCAACTAAGCCTGGCCTCCGCTAAGGTAAAAAGGCAAGCTCACCCTTTTGGTCCCAGATCCCTTAGCTGGAGAGTCAGCTACAAGGAGACATAAAAGCAATCTCCTGACCCTTCTGAAGAAAAGTTGGCCAGCTGCAGTCTCTAAACATTTTTCTTAACTTTAGTGACACTGCAGGAAGAAAATAAGATACGTGATTTAAAAAAAAAAAAAAAAGATGTGGTCAAAATCAATAGCCCACTTAAAAATAAATCACTGGAGTGGATTTTAGTTAGCAATGCTCTAATAGACCAAGTTACAATGTGCAAAGATCCACTTACTAAAGATCTTCTTGCCTCCATGCCCTGAGATTACAATTCAGAACTTGACTTTTTTTTTTTTTATTAATTCTATTTATTATTTCATCTGGTTTTTGTTTTCCCAATACTTAGTTGCATATGTGGTGCTGGGGTTCAATCCTGGGTCCTCCCACATGCCAGGCAAGGACTACCACTAAGCCACTGCTCCAGAACTTAACTTTTACTGTAATTCTGTGATCCCTGAAAATGAAAATCAAAAATAATCCATTATAAAAGGTGTGCTCAGGTTTTCCTCCACTAGTACCTTTGGAAGAAGGTGTGTAGGATCAAAAAAGAATATGGCTGCTATATTTTTAAAAGGTTGACTCAAATGAATAGTATCTCCTCCCATCCCCCACCCCATCTGAAAATACTATAGCATACAAATAAAAATTTATGAAGAGTGCTAGACACTAACACAGGGTCAGAAAACAAAATTTCCTATCCAAAGAACATATATGTTATCTAAGAAAAATTCATGAAAGAATTTTACCCAAATATGTGATTTGTATCACAACTGCAGAGATGTTAAAGGTGCTTTCCAAACCTTATCCAAGAATAGTTAAGTAAAATAAACACAAAGACAGGTGCAGTGCACATGCTTGCAATGCCAGCTACTCAGGAGAATAAAGGAAGTTCAAGCCCAACGTGGGCAATTTAAATAATAAGGACGGGGCACATAGCTCAATGGTAGAATGTCCCTAGGTTCAATCTCAGGGAAGGGAGGAAGGGAGGAAGAGAGGGGGAGGGGAAGGGAACAAAACCCATCATCTCCAGCACTATAAAATAAAATACAAGGCATCCCCTGCTAAAGTGCCAGAATTCTCCAGTTATCTGACAAAGACACTCAGGAAAAAATTTGCCATTGGTACCTGACCTGAAAAATGAAATTGATTTGACCAACTTACACACATACCACAGTCCCATAACAGAGACGGAATAATTTACTCCATCTGACATCATCACCATTCAACTCCTTTCACAACCAAATCCTAAGAGGAGCTATTCCCTACCTCCATCAGTCACAGCAGCCACTAGCAACTTAAGAGTAGGCTGTTACATCCAGGGATTCAAAGAACAAGGCAGAACTCACAAACACCACTTCTCTCTGACAACAGCAAAGTGCTATCTTCGAAATCCAGTTCAAAAACTACCTGAATTCTTTTCTTAGGAAAATCACTTAGCTCTCTACCAGAAGTTAGTTCCATGAAGGCAGCATCTTGCCCCAAGCCCCTAAAATAAGCTCTTGTATACACAATAAATAAATGTTCAATAAATAAATGAATAAATGTTGTCACTAAAGTCAATCAACCAAATGATATTTAAATGACATGACAGCCTATGATTTTTGTTTTTAATTTAAAAATATGCAAATTCCCATCAATGACTAAAATAGCTCTGAGGATTATGTAGCATTTCCATATGCACTTACTATCTGTGCTAGTATCAACCCCACTGTATACTGAAAAGCATCCCATCTTATACATGAGGAAATTAAAACTTAGAAACCTTTGTCATACGTCTACCTACATTCAACAGAAGATGGAATTAAAATTCAAACATGCAGATTTCCAAATCCAATACTCTCCTACATCATGTTATCTATTATATCCCAATGAATGTGTAGATGTACATACATACACATATACAAACTTTAAATGCTATTTGCTTAGATTGGACTGAGTTTTCTCCTTTAACAAATAATTTAAAGAGTTAAACAACTTTAGGGAAGATGTAACGTAAACAATAAAAATGCAATTCTTAGAGTGGTGGCTCAGTGGTTTCGGCACTTGCCTGGCATGCACGAGGACCCGAGTTCAAACCCCAGCACCACATACACAACAAAGTGTCTGAGCAACGAAAGTCACATGAAAAACTAATAAAATTGATTCTATCTTTCCCTCTCTCCTTTCCTTCTCTCTTTAAAAAAAAAAGCAATTCTTGGTCATTTCCACTTCTGTACAAGGTACTATAACAGGGACCAGTTTATCCTATCATGTGAAATAACCAAAAAATAGACAAAATACATAAAATGCTTCTTTAAAGCACTGAACAATTGGCAACAAAAGTGAGACCAGAAAGAAAGGACCTCAACTGAGATATTCTACAACTGAGGTGCTGAGAAGACCTGAGAAGACAAAGGTGAAAGTCCATAAAGAAGAGGAAAGCTACAGCACAAATAATCAAAGAAAGAGCTGGAGAGAGCCACGATCTGCACAGCGCTGCTCTCCAGCACTGAGTACTGAGAGAGCATGCACACAGGAAATTACCCAAGAACAAAAAGTAAAAGGCGTCTGTACCTAGCTCTCACATAGAATCTGAACCATTCCCATCAGCCAAAATGGAAGAGCTCAAGCTTCAGTTCACAGGCCAAGTACACAAAAGAGTCCTGACTCAGCAGTGAGAGATAATTAAGCCCCACACTGAGCACTGTGCCTGTGCCACCCAATGAGTTTTAAAAGCAAGACCTGAAGGAACCAAACTGTTCCCACGTGACTTAACTGCATCTCAGAGCAAAACTCAAGAATATTTATTGGAATACAAAAATATCCAGCACCCAAGAAGGTAAAATTCACAAGATCTGCCATCCGGTCTAAAATTATCAGGTATTCAAAGAAATAAGAAAATACACACAGAGAAACACAAACTAACTGAAACCAACCCAGAACAGGCACATCTTAGAAGCAGCAAACAAGAACACAAAAACAACAAATATAAATGTATTCTACATGGTCAAAAAGTAGAAACATGGAAGATATAAAAAAGATCCAAATGAAAACTACAACATGTGAGGGCGAAAAAAATACACTGGACAGGATTAACAACAGGCTAGGCATTTTAGGAAAACAATATGGAAAATTCTATTTCCCATTTTCTAATTATTAGAAAATGTTTTTGCCAGAATCACTTTTGAGGACTTCACATTCTTCAGCTGTGGACCACTGGTCTACTGAGAGATTGTTATGTGTTAAGCCACAAGATGACCTCAGTAGAGTCAGGGAGAGAGAAGGTGATGGGTGCAGTAATACAGGTCTACCTACAGGATATGGAGATCTGGAAGATATTATGGGATTCACCTTACCCAGAGAGGTGGGTACAACAGAACACAGTCTTGGAAAAATAAGGCAACTTCAACGAAAATAAGTTATCAAAAACTTATTAAACTTCCATTACTAAGTATAAGATCAGTCCAACTTCCCTTTTGGATGATGGGAATATTCAAGAGAATGATGAGGCAGGGTCCTCCTCAAACATGCCAAGCAAGTGTTCCACCACTGAGCTACCTCTCCAGCCCTTATTCATTCATTCAACTTTTATAGAACACGTGCTATGGTCCGATCCTGTTCTAAGTGCTAGAGAAACAGAGTGGAATAACATAAAAGGTCTCTCTACTCAAATAGAACTTACTTTCCTATAGGGGAGATACAAACAACAAAAAAAACACCAGGTACTTAAAGGCAACTCATAGAACAGATTGGCACCGAGGTCAACTGTAGGAAAACGAAGCTCTCTGAGCAAGTGACACTTCAAGTTAAGATCTAGAAGGTCCAGCCCTGTTAAGATTTGGGAAAAGCATGTGAGGCAGAATAAGCATCTAATGCTGGGGCAGGAGCAGTAGCCCAGTGATTATGGCACTTGCAAGGCATGCGCAAGTATGCGGGTTCAAACTCCAGCACCATGTACACAACTGAGTGTCTGAACAATAAAAGCCACATAAAAAAACTACATAAAATTGATTATGTCGTTCTCTCTCTCTCTCTCTCACTGTCCCTCTCTCTTAAAAAAAAAAAAAAAAAAAAAAGAATAAGCATCTAATGCAGACCATACAATGAAGTTCAAAACCAAAGACGCTAAGCAGGTAGACGACATGGGAGGACGGGCAGGGAAAAGACAGAACCCAGGTGACAGGTAAGGGTCTAAATATACACTGATTTATAAATCAGGAAAATCTGAACGGCTTTAACATTCAATATTTATGAATTATTGTTCCATGTCTTATGTATAATAGTTATTGTGTATTCATTCAAGTCCCTATCCTTAAGACATACTATACTGAAAAAAATGTTAATGAAAATTATAATGTCTATACGTATTCAAATAATCTAAGCAAGGGATGGGGAGCAATGAGCAAGAAATGAGGGGAGCAGTATAGATAGATAAAATAAAATTGGCCTTGAGTTGACTATTATTGAAGCTAAATGATGGATCTTATAGATCCATCTTTTCTTTTTAGAGAGAGAGAAGGACAGTGAGGAAGAGACAGAGAATCAATTTTTATTGATTTCACATGGCTTTTGTTACTCTGACACTTCGTTGTGTACATGGTGCTGGGGTTTGAACTCGTGTACTTGCACGTGCTGGGAAAGCGCCAGAACCACCGAGCCAGCACTCCAGCCCTGGATCCATCTACTTTTGAATGTTTGAAATTTTCTATAATAACTACACTTTAAAAACACACTTCTTAAAGATATAAAGGGGGTATAAATATAGGATTTCTTAAAAGGAGGTAAACTACTATGTATGGTAATGTGGTGGATATAGGACCCAATAGTATTTGTCAAAATCTTTATTACAACAGAGTGAATTGTAATGGACACAAATTTCTAAAAATTCAGGAGGTCAGAATAGAAAATATGACAGATCTCAGCTTTTGTGGGTCTCTCCTACAAGACCCCAAAAGTCTAAGAATCCCTGGCACAGTATACATAATTTAATACACATGGCTATCCATGCTTTGTCTATGGAAAGGGTCCAAGGCTTTTACAAAAAAGGCTGAAGAACACCAACATTTCTCCTGGACAGTAACTTTGTAGCTGAAAAGTGGCCTGCTATTACTGTTAACCTAATGACAATAACTCACCCATCAAATGGCATCCCTGCAAGAACACTACTACACAGCTATTAAACTAACAAATGATAAATACCACCAGTCAATTTTACAACTGAAAGCAAGTTGTGATAGGCATACATAAATACACACACAAAGGTGGAGAATTGTATCTAAGTTCCTGTTACAATTACCACCTTTTGATAGTACCATATTCAATTTAATCTAAAATGTCATTTTTATGCAACTTAGGAAAAAAATTTGTCAATTAACTGTAGGCTCATCACTGATTATAAGATAATTCCAATTTCGGAGATGTTCAAATGTGGAAAAATTGCATAGCTTATAATCAATTAAGCATAACACTCAAAAGGTTAATTTAGCTAAGTTCCATCGCAGATCAACTACACAAATTGCTCAAGGTACCTCTAGGAATTTATGTTTTATTTAAACTCCTCAGATGATTCTGATTTTGAAAAAACTAATATTAATCTTCAGAGGCGGCACAGTAGAGAGAGCATGCACTTTGGAGTCACGTAGCCCCAAACACCTGAGACCTCCAGTGTTTGCTATAATTTCCCAGAGGTTCAGTTTTATCTGTAAAATAAAAAGAACCTACTTCCTGCAGCTGATAAAAAAGAGCACAAGTGAAGTACCTGGCACATAGCAAGGTATGTTTATCCTATATAACTTATAGGTAATCCCTTACTAGAGACCGGTGTGCAGGGTTGTTTTGTTCTGTTTTGTTGTTGTTGTTGTTGTTTTATTGGCTTGGGTTTTGTTTCGTACTGGGAGTTGAATCCAGGGTGCTTTACCTCTAAGCTTCATCCCCAGCCCTTTTTCTTTTTTACTTGAGGCAGGGTCTTCCTAAGTTGCTCAAGCCGACCTTGAATTTGTAATCCTCCTACCTAAGCCTCCTGAATCGCTGGAATTACAGGCATGTGTCACTGCACCAGGCAAGATCTGTGTGTTTTCTAATCCTGCATAACATTTATGTAAGAGTGAGAATGTACCTATGAAATTCACTCAGCTGTGTCATTGAAGGGAACAGCAAAATGAATCACTCAATGTTTATTATGTAACTCAGCAATAAACACACATTTGTTTTGGCACATAACATTGTAAGGGGTCCTACACAAATGAAAGCTTTTTGGTAACATTTTGAATTGAAAATATTATACTTGATTTATATGGATAAGGATGACACAAAAAAGTATACTTTTAATATAATTTCAGAGTAGTTGATGGTTCTGTTTTATGTACAAGTTTCTGTTTTGTTTTAGGATGCACTATTGGAAAGATTTTTCACAACACTGGCATAACCGCATCAAACCCCCAAAACTAATGCCATAAAACTTCTCAATTCAGAGTGCTTGAATAAATACACATTTCATTTATTCCTAAAGTGATCCTTAAAACCCAGACAGCATTTTAGGCAGCTCCTTCAGAAATGACTGATTTGTCAACTCAGGATGTGACTCACAAGGGACAGGTTTAGCCATAATTCATAACTGGATAGAACTCTCCCCCACATGTGTAGCAGGAAAAAAAAAATCAAAAAGCCTCAAACCCACAATTGCACAATGTCTCATCCCTGCTCTCCCAATGAAGAACACATGGACTCAAATTAATGCTATGTCAATATCACCAGCCATACCCAACACACCTAGGGTTAAGAATTTGCTGCTGGGTGCTAATCCACTGCACCAATATGCCCTCACTGCATCCCAGGATCTGGGCCCTGTGGGAGGTTATGCCAGTCCATCAACAGAGAGAACACCCTCCTAGCCCTTTGCCACCAAACTCTGGTCTGAGATCTCAGAGGAAACACAGGTGCTGGGAGAAGAGTAACACATGGCTCATCTCATTTTTTCTTTCTCTCAACAACTTCTCCCAAAAGGAAATGGTCCTTTAGCTCAAGTGCCCAAATGTGAAACCTGGATTTCTCCATAACTCTCACCTTCAGTCCTCAGGTCTCCTCCACTAAATTTTCTCCAAACTCTCTGTAATATTCTTACAAATCCATCCTGCCCCTATAACTACCCCATCTGATCCCATTTACCATCTCAAGGAAGACTATCCCATTTCCCATTCAACTTTTGGGTCAACAAGGCACCCCCTCACTGGGACCAAAGTTACCTGTTCTATAACCCAGCACTGCCCATGCACTCTTCTTTTCTAAAGTCTTCAATGGCTTCTCATTCCCTAAAGATAAGTTCAAATTCCAATATCAACCTCAATCTACCTTTAGGTTTTATATGTGCTTTTATATTCTGCCACTCCCTGGCTTTGGGAACTTTCCTTATCTCAGCCATGTCAGAGTTTCCACTCCTTGGTTTCACACAAGTCTGCTTCCCTGCTTCTATGCCTTTGTTCATGCAATTTTCTCTGCCTAGCCTGAAGCGCTCCTCTCTTCTGCATATCCATCTCCTCCATACCTCTCACCTACCAGCATATTCCCAAACCTCTGGCACTACCCCAGTCCAGGTGGAGCTCAGTATCAAAATTATAAATTACAGAAAAAACATTGTGGGGGTGGGGGACACAGATAATAAGCAAGACCACAAACAAGCAAATGTGGTTGCTTTCAGATCCAATTCCCTGAGTATTTTGGTTAACTGCAGTTCCTACAGAGCTGACAAGGAGGCAGTAAGGATTTCAAACTGAATCAAGGTCTGACCTACTGTCCAAAGGTCCCTGAATCAAAGTCCTCATCATTAAAATGGGTTAGTAAGAGCCTACTTTGCAGACTGTTAAGAGTAAATAACAGCAATGAAGTGTGATGTGGGGACACAGGAAATTTTAAAAAATTAAAAGCTCCTGAAATTCTGAAAATCTTCAGGACTTACATCAGAACTACACGGCCTACTACCAAAGAACGGGCTAGTTACAGACTTACTCCAAGTCTGTTTCTTCACTGCTATGCTCCCAAAATTCATAGGCTGAAATCCTAAGCCCCAAGGTGATGGTGGGAGCTGGTGGGGCATTTGGGGAGATGGTCCTAAGGGTCAGAATCCTCATGAATAGGATTAGTGCCCTTATTAATAGGCTCATTTGACCCTTTCAATAAGTCAGAACATAGCAAACAGGGCTGCTTGTGAACTAGAAGGCAGGCCCTCACCAGACACAAATCCACCAGTGCTTTGACCTTGAACTTTCTAGACTCCAGAACTACAAGGGAAAAAAAAACTGTATTGTTCATATGCCACCTAGTTTTATGATATTCTGTTACAGCAGCCCTGGAAAATGGAAACAATGGCACATAACTAACTCAGGGATTAGTTGTTTGCCTATCGTAGGCAAAATACTTCTACCCATCTACAGCACTGTCAACTAGAACTGCAAACACCACTGTTCCTCAATATTATTCTTACAAAAAAAAAAAATCTTCTTCTATAGTTAAAGTCCAGGCTTAAATGCCATTTTACACACTGCAGAATGACCATAGCCTTTATTCCTGTTTCCTTCCAAAATGCTTGTGAAATGATGGTAAAAGAATCACAATGATATTAAACCACAAGGACAAACAGAAGAGAAAGACAATTGAGCATATGTTTCAATAAACTTTGCAAGACAGGAAGTAGTTAGAGGAGTGATCACTGTCCCTGATTCCCTGAGAAGTTTGGCACTGGAGACACCAAGGGAGTAAGTACCAAAGGTTGCCCTGAAGCCCAGGCCTGAGAAGAGACACCATCAGCAAGGATTCAGAACAGCTGGATGCCCAGGTTCAACAGGACACTTGAAGTGTTTTCTGAGAGAGCTGAATCACAGAGGCAGGAAAAGTACACCAGAAGTCAAAATCTGCAGTTTGAAGGGTGACACTCAATAGGATAACTCAAACCCTAGCAGCCAGTATATCACCAAGCACACAAGACACCGGAGACTGGAGGTTTCTTCCCAGCAGACACTGACTAGTGACAAAGAAGACTAACAGTCTACCCACACTCAAAGGGAAGTCACCAGTCCACCAGAACATACAGATGCTCTCCTTCCCAATAAACTTCTGAGCATCTTAGTCTTCATACAGCCAAGGATCACCAGATATTTATGATCTACACAAATACAGAAAGTGCCTGAAATGGCACAGAGAAAGCAAAAACAATGTTAAAAATATAGTAAACAATGACAAAAAAGGAAAATCAATACACACATCTCAGAAAAGATTTACCCATAAAATAAGATGCAACAAAATGGAAATAGAGAACAAAAAGCATAAAATTTGAAAACATGATCATTAACATTTTTAAAATAAAAGCTTAGAAGTTAAAATTCAGAAAAGTCTCCCCCTGTCCATTCCTTTCATTACAAAGAAATAAATAAGAGGCAAGAATGAAGCTCAATTCCAGGAGATTCATTAACCAAACCAATACAAGTCTCTGAAAGGAAAAAAAACCAAAGTGAAGGGTAGGATATTATAAAAGAAGCAATAGGCATTTCTAAAAACTGAAGCACATGAGTCTAGATTAAAAAGGCCCACTAGGACAAAAGAAAAAAGAAACACACAAACCACCCAGCCTTAAAACTTCAGGATGGTGCTGGAGCGGTGGCTCGGGGGTTACGAGTACACGGATACAAATCCCAGCACCCACGTACACAACTAAGTGTCAGAGCAATGAAAGCCATGTGCAAAACTCAATTAAAAAAAAAAAAAAAAAAA